>AWOL01S0018079.1:0-40414 GCA_000715115.1 Nicotiana otophora
CTTTCTCTAGAATGCCAAGTAGGGGTGTTCATAAAAACCCGAAAAACCGAACCAAACCGAAAATCAAGCCAAACTGACCAAAAAAAACGATATTTTTAGGTTCGGTTTGGTTTTGGTTTTAAATTTTAAAAACCGATCAAATTTGGTTTGGCTTTGGTTTTAATCAAAAAAAACCGAACCAAACCGACTATAAAAGTAGCTATTTAAATTTATTATTACACCTATATATATATGTATATTTTTATATAAAGTTTCTAAAACTTTATGGTACATATTAGTAATTTGTATTTTTAGTCTAGTTCTTTGCTTTTATAATAATCTAATTCTTTGCCTTCTAGTTTGATTGGTAGTTTTCTTTTATTAAGTACAAGAATTTATTTCATATTAAAAATAATCGATTTTTAATTGAGTACTTAAGTTATTCATCACTATTTGAGTCAATTATCATCAATATATCTTGGTAAATGATAGATTTCTTAAAGAGCAATTGGTTTGATAGCGTTACTTTGAAAATGTACTCGCCGGAATATGCGTTTGGTAGTGTATGTCTCATATTTAAAAAAAAACCGACAAATAACCGAAAAAACCGACAAAAACCGAATCGATAAAAAACCGACTTAATTGATTTGGTTTGGTTCCAATATTTGAAAAACCGACTTACTTGGTTTAATTTCTTTTTAAGGAAAAACCGACCCAAACCGAACTATGAACACCCCTAATGCCAGGTATACATTGTAAATTATGGATATATTTTAAAAATCATGCTTAAAAGTGACTACCTAGTGTCATTTCCACCATCTTGCTACCTTGTGTCATTTCCACTATCTTTTATCTCTATAATATTCAGATTTCATTCTCTGACTGGATATATTTTGAAAGAGAGCCTTGACGTAACTGATAAAGTTATTGTCATGTGACCAGGAGGTCACGGGTTCAAACCGTGAAAACACCCTCTTGCAAAAATACAGACTAAGGCTGCGTACAATAGATCCTTGTGATCCGACCCTTCCCCGGACCCTGACCCTACGCATGGCGGGATCTTAAGGCACCGGGCTGCCCTTCACTGACATCGACCAAAACAAAGCCAACTACGGAAGTTTGATAGACAATTCGAAAAAAATAGCTGACAGTTAATGTAACATTGGTAATAACGATGTTACAAATACAAAAAAAACAGGAATCTTTTGAACAGCCAATTCTTAGAAAAACACCAAAACTATAAATGATACACCAGCAAAGATAACTTAAGAAGCAAATCAACCATGAATAAGACCCCTTAGCTCCTCAAAATACTGTGGCTCGACAATAAAACCCTGTGACATCCCTCCCCAGTTCACAGAAACACATCTTTCTCGAGCAGCTTCAGGACCTCCTGTTGGTTGTTGAGTTTGGCCACATCGATCGGTGTCTTACCATCCAAGTTTTGGAGAGTTCTGCGCAAATTTAGTAGACAGCATGAGAAAACAAAGCATAACACGACAAGTGGGCCGAAAATGATGATAATATATCAGCAGGATCAGAGAGAAGCAGGCATACACAGCGGCTCCATTCTCTAGCAGCAGCGCGACACACTCCTTCCTACCATATCCAGCAGCATAGTGAAGAGCAGTATTCTTATTCTTGTCCAAGGCATCAACCTTTGCCCCAGCTTCCAGAAGAATCTGAGCACACTTCACCTGGAATACAATTAAAAACTGCTTTAACTGAAAGAATTTTCGAGAAACATTGGCTTACTTCAATGGGAATATACTCTAAAATAGCACTTAGCCAACCTTAAATCTCCTATCTCGTCAACGTGGAGATTTCCATTTAGATGGATGTTAAATAAAAAAATCATATTCTTTTTAACTGATTGATGATTTCTAGTAACTGGTAACTGTGTCCCCCCTTCCCCAACCCAAAATAGTATATAATGCATTCCTCGCACTCTGAATCTGAAGCAAACTGAGAGCTTTCCGGGACAGTTTTAAAAGGAAAAGAAACAATATATCATAACTCTATGCCAAACCCATGACATCAAGTGTGGCTAGACATCATTGCAGCCCAACTTTAAACTTTGGCAAAACTGCTCAGCGATTCAGACTATTGCTAACGTAAACAAGCCCGAAAAGAAACTATACAATCAAAGTGAAAACTATACAATCTCAGGTTACAATGTCCAGAAGTAAAAGAAAAAAAGGTCAAAAATGAAAGTTCCAAAGTCCAAAATTCTGAGGGATAATTAATTGGTGCTTTTAGAAAGAACTAATCCACCCGGAAATGAAGCTTCCAAGCTTTGTTAAATAAATAAGATAGCCAAATTGGATATCCTAGAATGCTGGATATATACAAAATGGCAAACTGGAACATATTTGTGTACATGAGTATACTACAGGTCCTAGATGAAGATCATATCGATCAACTTCTTACCTCGCCATATCCACAAGCAAAATGCAATGCCGTCCTTCCTTCTGAGTCTTCTTCGTCTTTATCAGCACCAGCAGTTAGTGCAGCCTTCAAGCCCTAAAATTCAAATACAAGCAATTATATATTTAGATGGACGATACCAAAGTCTCTAACGAGATCATAGAAACAATTCGACTTGAAAAAAAAAAAGGAAATATAGACATATTTACACAGAATACAAATGAATAGGATTGTTCATGCTGAAAAAGTACAAACAATGTTATATCACAGGGATCACACAGTACACGCGCACATAGTTGGCAGCGGGGTAATTTCAGACAAAAAGGGGAAGGAACTTTTGAACAAGAAAAAGGTTTCTGAACAAAATTGCACAGTGAAACTATGACATCCCTGCATTTAATCCTCAAAGTAAAAAGAAGTTGAATTAAAAAGTCACCTCTGCATCACCAACACTAGCACACTGGTGAACAACAGATTCATCTTCATTAGCCTCTTCGGTTTCATCTGTCCCAGGTATTGCGGAAGAGGTAGCACCCTCTCCCCCAGCAGCAAAACCCATTGCTTCACCAATTTTCTTCAGTGTTTCTTGATCATTCCAATACCTGAGAAAGGAAAGGGAAACCATTTGCATTACGCCCCAAAAAAGGACAAAATACGCCCAAGAAGGATTGAACATAACATTAAAAGAAAAAACGACAACAGATAGTAAAGATCAAGGACCAAAGTGCAGAACATAAAATTCAGCAAAGCTATAGTTATATGTGATCTACTAGTCAAAAGGTAGAGTATTATAGAAAACTTTATTTGATGAAATGAATATTACAGTAAACTTGCAAACAAAGGAAAGTGCTTATAGTGCATATAGCATGCGGTAAGCGTCATAAAGCCAAAATGCTATAAAAGCACAGGATAGAACACAAAAACATATAACAATTTGAGATATTAACACTATAAGGGCAGCCAGGAGACGCTAAAACAAACTGATGGAACCCAAAATAAACTGTTATGTGCTCAGTGCTCAGTGACGTTCCATCTGAAACTCTCTTCAATAGGACTAACTGCAAACTTTTTACTCTGTCTGCTGCTGCAGTAGACCAAATTGAAAGGAGATTCTTTTATGAAAAAGGATTCTCCTCTTGATTCCAGTCACAAATGATACTTAAACCAAGAATGGAAGATCTAGCCACAGAGCAAACTTGATTTCTAAGAATTCTTTATTTGTGAATATCAGGAAGCAATGTCCTATCTACTAACCAGATGTCTCACACCCAACACACATACATATCCTGAAGCTTAGGAAGTCAAACTATGACATGTTCATTTTTATTACTTAAGCTTGCAGAAGAAAAGGTCTCCCACAAAATTAGTATTCGTGGTGGTCTGTTCATTTTAGAAGGGAAATTGTGAAAAGGAATCTGCATACATTCAGCAACATCAAAGGTTGGGATGTGGATAGATGCCTTTAAATTAGCTGGTGAAGTGTTCAACAAAGTACAGGATATCACTAAATTCTGGTCTGACCAGAAATGAGGAGAGAATAGTTAATGCAACCTAAATCATAACAAATAGGAGATAAGACCTCATCATTGCAGCTGGTCCCCCGCTCTCTATCTCTTCCAAAATCGGTTTCAGCGATGGGTCTTCTTTGATGCGTGCCATCCGTTCTTCAATTTGCTCCTTCTGAGCAGGGTTTGACAAACTCTCAAGCATGCCAGACATGGATGGATCCTGAAGTTTAAAGAGTAAAGAAATCATGTGCCTATCACTCAAAGAAGAATCATTTCTCATCAAGAAATCCAGGGCTCATACAACATTTACCTGCATCAACGCATTACCAAGCCGCTCAGCCATTGTCATAAATTGAGGATTTTGCATAACCTGTTGCATTGTGGAATAGTATTGTTGGCTATCAAAGTTGGGGACGCTCTCTTCGACTGCAGCACCTTGAAAGGTCTTCTGAAGCTGCTCCGCCATCTGATTAAATGCAGGATCTTTCGCTATCTGCTCCGCAAGTTCTTTGATACTTGGGTCCTACATCAGCCACAGCATAAAAGAATTATGCAGAATAAACCAAAATACAGTATACAAATAATTCAAAATTTATCAATCAACAAAGAAATGGCAAAAGCAAAGCAGCAAAATTACAATAAAATTGGTTTTCACCAAGTGTTAGGGCTTTGTTTTCTGTCAAAGTAGTTTGCGAATCCTCCACAGTTTCGTGTCTCAAGCACCATGTATTCAACCAAAAAGAGATTTAAATATGTAATTACTTTTTAGTCTACCTAATAACTCCTCCGTTGATCAATTACTATCCTATTAGTCAAAGGTAAGTCCTTATCAAAAATGTTGGAGAAGATTTGTCAATGTGAAAAGAAATAGTCAACTAGAAGTCCAGGACACAAAGAAATATTAGTATGAAAAAAAGTTTATCAACTGGAAGCCTGGAAAACAGCAAAACTTCTATTCTACATAGTAACATGTATGTACATTAAGTAGTCCAGACATGGCTGAGAAATCAAAGGGATTTTGAAGCCCAGCTCCAGCCGCAGCCGTAGAAGTTGTTCTCGCCTCTCCTGGTGGTGCTTCTGTGGAGGAAGACTCAGAAGATTTTTTATTCTCAGATGCCCCAGACTTCTCATCTGAAAAACGAAAAAAAATTGAACTTTCTTCAGCAACTTAAAACTATGTCTTCCACTTTGCAATTTCTCTTTCAAACAAAAGAATACACAATCAAGACAATTTTGTAGAGCACTCATTATCGGTTATGCCATAGAGTTTCATCTTTGGTAAGAGATACAACAAGCTGTAAAGCTCAGAATACCAGTAATGTAATACTTCCAAGTCATGAGAAAATATAAGATGCAGAAATCTAGACAAAAACTGTGCCAAAACAATGACAGTAAGCAGGCAAAGGATGATATCAAATTTTAGCAAGATCAAAACATTCAAACATGTATTATGACCGGCCATCCTGATTCCTGACCAACAGATATATGAAAGTGCACACGTGCATAAATTTAGTTTCATAGAGAATTCATATAGTCAACCCCAACCAGTTTGGGACTGAGGGGAGGCTTATTGCATGCATGAATAATACATGGCCGTACTCAAGTTTCATGAATAAGTCATATGCACCAATTAAGAAGGTAACATTATTGGAGGTTGCTTAATGGGTTCGATGTTCCATATATCTTGAAAATATGGCTTTTGAACTAAAATTTTATAGTACTTCCAGAACTTTTGGTATAAGCATCACTATATTTCCGCGCCTGCATCTAAGTGCTTTTTTAATCAACCATCACTAGCACGTTTTTAGCTTGAATTCTACAACATCCAAATACACCCTAGCTTTTCACATAATTAATTCTTCATTCACCATACGTTAAGTAAAATTCGATTAAATAAGTAATATAGCTTATGCAAATATCAACATCCTACTTTCAGCCACATACTTCATCCCATTTCACCACTCTTGCTCATAATCTCAACAATTTTCCTCTTGGAATATCATCATTCAAGAATCCCTGTTTTGTGTTAGGTTCATACATATACTAAAACGGTAAAACCCACATACAGATACTAAAGCCCACATACAAATATGCACATTACAAATTCAATATAAACATGAAGCAGCCATAATAGTGACGAAATATACCTGCTGATGCAGTAGGCAAAACTTTCTCTCCCTGAAAATAATTGAACAGATAAATAAGTGCTTGAACCAAAAAAAAAAAAAAAAAAAAGGAAAAACTTGAAATATAAGGAACAGAAATCAAATACTAGAAATTTTTACCAAAGCAAAAACAATCCCCACACACCCACAAAAAAAAATCTCAAAACCCCAATTTGAAAAAATCCAATCTCTAATAAAATTGCAAATTGACGATACAAGAAATGATTGGATTTGAATCAAATTATTAATCAGTAAACTATGAAATTGAAGTGTACAAAGTGATGCACCTCAGACATGGCTACAAAGAGTTGTGTTGGGGTAAGAGTAAAGTTGAAAGATAGGAGGAGATTTGGGGGTACACGAAATCAAAGCAGTAGCCAAAGGGTTTTTGTGAGAGATAATGATAAAATGACAGATGGGCACACTTTTTTTTTTCTCTCTCTAATTTTCCTATGCTTTGTTCAGTGGGCCACCTTAATCTTGAAACGAATGGCACCGATATGCTTTCTTCGGATTCTCGATTCCCTGGGCTTTCGCTTTCTCATTGCATAGTGACAGTCCATTGACTTATTGGGCCTTGGATAATTGGCCCAATAATCTATCTATCTATATATTATAATAGCACGAATATTTTATGTTAAATGTCGAACGATAAAAATATCTCCGAAATATTTATCGACTTTTATATCCTTAATTATTTACATTAATATTCACAATAAGTCATATGAAAGGACAAAACTAGAAATACTAATAAAGAGTTGAAATAGAAAAAGAATTTGACCAAAAAAGACGTAGAAAATAATATGAACTGGCGTCGGATTCTAATCCCAATCAAAGTTCCAACTTTATGTCCTGCCTATTCTTGAAGTTCAAAACTATACTAATTTCATATGAATAAGAATACTCCGAGCCACCTATTACGAGTATATGAAGGGGCCGTTTGTGGTGGCGGAGCCAAAATTTTTACTAAGGGGTGTCAAGTATAAAAAACAAACACACGAAAAAGCCAAGAGGATTCAACATATAGCGTATTTACATAAATAAAAAAAATTACCTAACTACATATTGTATTTTTCCGACGAAGGAGTGTCAATTAACACCTCTTAGTATAAGATGGCTCCGCCACTGGCCGTTTGTTGGTTATACAACTGTAAAACCATTTGTTTGCAACAGAGGATTGAGACTCATGTGGTTGCAAATCTCATCGAGTAGTGAGTCTACTTTTATTATTACTTATTAGTATCAATGCTTTGGGAGCTCATTTTGTTTCAATATGGTTCTTTTTCGGAAAATTTTAACTTTGATCAGCAATATCCGAGTTTTTGTAATTGGTATGGTTTCATGTTCTTCTTTACTAGCATCACTTTATGTTATTTCATCATGTTTTAAATATGATGTATTTGTTTGAATCTGTATTTTGATACTATCATCGTGTACCTTAGTTAAGACTTAACCTTCCATAGATAGATATTTCTCTAACTAATTTATTTTGGATATAATTGTACTAATATTTTCCTAAATATGAATTTGCACAAAAGTTCTAATTCGAATCAAGTTCCAATCTTTTCAGATATTATGTCTACGTACATTCTTGAAGTTACAGACTACACCAATTCCACATGATCTTACGCCTCATTAAATTTTCTAATAATAGGTTTTCAACCATTTCTTTAAAGGTAATTAATTTCCATCATCACATAAATTCTCAATCAAAAGTTTATTCCTGAATTTCCAAACTATAGCAATTCCACGTGATTTTCAGCTATTGCCGCACGCTCAGAATATGAGTTTCGTTGGAGGTAATTAACTTCCTTCATGTATTTTAATTAGGTTGCAGTTTCTTTCCTTTTGTTAGTCTAAAGGTTGTTCAATTATTTGCAGAACAATGTTGTTGTTCTTATTTTAATAAAAGGTATTTTTTTAGAATTTTATATATTGTATTTTGTGTTTATATCTTATTGTTTCTCTGTGACATAATTCCTCAAAAGATATTTAAGTCTTTTAGTTATTATTATTAAAATTTGAAATTAACTGAAATTATGCCCACTTGAAACATAAGAGGAAAATCTGTTTGAATGAAAAAAGGGAAATATAAAAGACAAATATACATCTCTCTTTATTTTTGTAATAAATCTTAGTTATTGTTATTATTGGAAGNTTTCCTTTTGTTAGTCTAAAGGTTGTTCAATTATTTGCAGAACAATGTTGTTGTTCTTATTTTAATAAAAAGTGATTTTTAGAATTTTTTATGTGCTGTATTTTGTGTTTATATCTTATTGTTTCTCAGTGGCATAATTCCTCAAAAGATATTTAAGTCTTTTAGTTATTATTATTAAAATTTGAAATCAACTGAAATTATGCCCACTTGAAGTATAAGAGGAAAAATCTGTTTGAATGAAAAAAGGGAAATATAAAAGACAAATATATACATCTCTCTTTATTTTTGTAATAAATCTTAGTTATTGTTATTATTGGAAGTTTTTTTTATGATACTGAAAACGAAAAAGAAAAAGAAAGAGAAAAATAATAATAACAATAAAATGTCATTCTTCAATTATCTATTTTATCTCCATATCATAAGAAGACGTTGTTTGGTAACATTAAGAATCTTGTTTCTTATATTGTCACACCCCTTTTATGCCCCAAAAGATATTGTGTGTCATATGGATTGTTGTGGGTTAAAAAGTTTTTCCAATTAAAGTGACAAATTTGAGTATGGATTATTTTATTTACAGAGTCGCCACTTGGAATTGATTTTTTGCCGTTGTTCCAAGTCACCTTTTATTTAAATCCCTAGTCAAAGGAAGGTTTGACTCCTTTATTATTGGTCTGCGAGAACAAAGTTCGGGTAACGAATTCTGTTGACCGGGGAGAAGGTGTAAGGCATTCCTCGAGTCCCGTGGTTCTAGCACGGTCGCTTTATTGACTAGAATTTGGCTTGAATAAATTTTGGATAAACTGTGATTTATTGGTTTCCATGTTTTATCTATTCGCTTTTAATTATTAAAATATGGAATTATCTTTGAAATGAATCACCTGTGTGAATCCGTTTTGTTTTTGTGCCAAAATCATATCACGCGTACGTGTACACAATTAATAGCATTTTATTATATTAAGATTGTTTTGGTCAAAGTTGCGCGAACACATACTTCGATTTTAATTTTGAAAAATCACAATTATGTCACGCGTACGTATACATAATCGCGATAAACTAATTAAAAGCGCGCCTAAAGCAACTATAAGGATGTTCATTATTCTTCCTAAACTTTGAGATTATCGTGAGGCCATAACTTATGAATCAAATATTATTGTGGGAGAGATGGTATGTGATTGTGATATTATTGGGTTGGACAAAGTCTATTTTGGACCATACTACTTTAAATCATAACTTAAGTATAAAGTCCAACAATTCTCAATTTTAGAATCACTTCTCCATGGCCTACAAATCTTTATTTATGGCCCAATTCTAGTTTCAATCCATTTAGAAAATGAATCATGCTAAATTCCATACTCACAATCATAACTTACTCATACTAGGAGACAAAATTAAAGCAACCAACTTCTCATACTAAACTCAAGCAAGAAACGAGAATATGACGTTTACTAACACAAAAATATTTACTGTATTGAAACAAATTAGCTAGATTCAAAACGCTACAAAGCTCATGTCGCGCAAACAACAACCTTCCAACGCATTAGGCAGCCAAACAATACAGATAAAATAAAATAAGTGAGCAATTCAAGGTCAGTGTGTCCAAGCAGAAATTAGTAACTTGCAATTAAAGCAAGTATTATAAATATTTTTAAAAATAAACCTCAAAGCCTTCCAATATATTGATAAGGGAACTTGTGCAGCAAATCGCCTATTAAGTAAATGGAATGTGAAACCAACGCCGTCGATCTCGAACGGAACCTCACTGGCAACCTCAAAGCTCGGCCGAAACTTTTAGAGAAGTGGCTGGTTATGAGCTAGAGTTTGGTGTATTTTTACTGGTTTTTGGGCCTGCTTTGAGACTATTTCAAGATGGTTTTAAGAGCTGGTGTATGGAGGGGTTTTAGAGGGGGTTAAGGTGCTGCGTTTTGGAAGTTTCATGTGGCTTTTTGAGCTGGTTCGGGGTCAGTTTTCAGCTCATTTTTGGAGCTGATTAAGGACTCTTTGGTGGCTGAATTTGCAGCTCGTTTCACCTCAGTTTTGGGGCTGGAGTTTGGACCTTTTTTAGCTCCCTTTTCAACTCATTTTGGGATACTTTTGAGGGAGTTTTGGGGTGTTTTCATGGTTGTTTCAAGGCTATTTTTAGGTGGGATTGGGGATGAATTTTCAGCTCGTTTTTTGGGGTGTTGAACTGGAGAAAAGTAACTGTTTTGGGGTGTTATCGGCAGCTGTGGGTGGACTGATTTTCAGCTCGTTTTTTGGGCTGTTTTTACCTCGTTTTTGAGCTGTTTTGAGGGAGTTTTGGGGCTAGATTTCCAGCTCGTTTTTGTTGCTGGTTCCTCCCCTTTTTTGTGTGTTATGTGTGTGTTTTATAGCTAAAAATGAGATATGGGGTTTGTGATAAGAGACAAGCATGAGGGACAAGGAGTGGGAAACAATAAAGAGAGTAGGGAGCAAAGTGTGGGAGGACAAGCATGGGGGACAAAGAAAAGTTGAGTGGGAACACGCCTGGGAAGCAGAAAATATTTAAGTACGGTAAAAAATTAGGTGCTCACATATATAACGAGAAAAAAGAAAGGAATACAAATTGAAAAATAGGTATTCCTTAAATCTGCTCCACGCCCCAAAAAAATAAAACAGTAGAATTTCCTCTTCACTAGACAAATTATAAATAAGCGTACGAACCACGAAGATTGGACGAAAATATTGTTGAATGGGGTTATTATTCTCATTTAAAAATAGAATGAATATTATTTTCCAACAATTAAAAAGTAAGGGATTAAGTGGAATTACTCATTATTAGAACATAAATGGTTTATGGCGAAACGTGTGAGGGTAAATTTTAGTGTTATTTTTTATTATTAATTGATGAAAATAAAGGAAATCGTTTGGAAAAAACACTATACAAATATGCGAAAAGCAAACCATACGATATTCTTGTTCCGTAATGATAACTCCATTAGTCTCAATTTAACTAGGATGCGAATTAGTTGATAATTCTCAGAAATATCATGGAATTTTCTCTTGGAGATTTTTATATCTAATGCTAAATGAAATCTTTTTTATTATATTGATCTTGTTGATTTTGAAAAGACAACTAAGATTATAAATAATACCTAAGATGATAATATCTCTTGGATGTTTACTATTTTTAATCCATGAAAGTTTGTATAGATATTTGCAAGTTGTTAGGTTTTGACTAATAGAATTGACGTTGAACAATGTCAATTTATTAACTGTTTAGATACATCAATAATATTTAATCAATTTTTTCCTATGTCCGAAAGAGAAAAAATTTAGATAGGTGAAAGAGAAGAGATGCGATCACAGGGACAATCGGGAGCTTTATATTACCTGAGGCAATCAATATCCATATTTATAGCACATTAATTAGTTCATCATAATTCCTTTTAGCGATTTTTATGATAGTACTACAATATTAGGTTAGTGTAGAAAAAGGAACTAACATGTCTTTATATAATATTTAAAATGTAACAATATATGATTTTCCTACCATTGATCATAACAAATAAGGATAATTATTTTTCCTTAGATTAGAAAATTACATAACCCACCACAAAGTAATAAAAATTCAATAGGAAAATCTCAAATCAAATACTATTAATAAAACAAGGATATATCAGAAAGGATATTGACCTTTACTGGAGCAAATCCCAATCAGGCCATTAAATTATCAAGGGGATGTGGGCTTTCATTCCATGTATGTTGAGAAGTACTAAGTTTTATTCACCGGAGGAATCCAAACACCACCAATTGTACCTTTTTTCCCCCAAATTCACTTCTCCGCACTAAAAAATGAAGGATATCATTTGGAGTACGTTCGAAAGTAATTATTTTAATAATAAAAATAATTTATAAATAGAGAAAAAATTAAAAGAGGAACGGGAACTTTTCATACCCTCAATCAAGAAAAGTAAAATAAATTAAAAAGAAAAGGATCCTAAACCACTTTATAATCTATATATCTATATTGACATATTAACTTAATATTGACATGCTATTATATGTGTCATTTTAAAAGTGACTTGTTTCTTAAAATGGATGATAAATTAGTTATTTGTTCTCTGTAATATTAAGTGGCCGGGTCACTACGAAACATTGTTGGCACTTTGCTCATAAACAAATATGTATTTGCAGAGGTGGATCCAAGATTTGAGCATTACGGGAGCACTATTATATTAAGCGTACCAATTACTGGTCAATGGCGGATCCATAATTTTGGTTTCCAAATATATAAAAGTAAACGTATCAGAAAATTAAGGGAGGTCAATACATAGTATAAATACATATAATTATGATAAATTATCAGCAAAATACAAACTTTAATTTTATTAAATATCATTACTTATATACGTGAATACCATATTGTTACCAAGTGGACAACAAAGTTATCGCATGACCAAAATTCATTTGATAAGAAATGAATATTATTATACTACACACTTTATTAATAAAAACAGTTCCAATGTTTAAGTTATAATAAGATTTTAAGGCTTACTACTTAACCTAACTACTATGGGAACAAGTATTATTTAAATTAAACAAGTTCGAAATTTCACCCTAGTCCTATAAAAGATATCCTAATTCGAAGTTCTGCTTTTATACTAATTTCCAAACACAATTTTGTTTGAAGACAAACGCTTCACTAAAAGAATATTTCAAATTAACATTAGCACTCAATTTTCAAATGCCTACTAGTATGCCATTAATTTGGCGTTCTCTTTTAACTCTACTCTTTGCAGAAAGCAAAAGTTCGATAGCAGATTATTTTGCTAAGTTAATATCTTCAAAAGAAAAAAAAACTTACTAAGGGTATGTTTCAGCTGAAGAAGAGTCTCAAACTGAGTCACCGTCGCTGATTCGCACAGTCAAAGTTCAGCAAATGCAGAAAAAGATTAAAACAATCAATTGAAAAAGAATATTTGTTTTTAAGCAGAAGGGGTGAGCGAGGGTTTTTTAAAAAGGTTAAAAATTTAGGTTGAGTATTGGTACAAGCATTAAAGAAATCAGAAAAGATAAAATAAAAAAAAGTAGTAGATTAGTACTAAGTAAACAATCGTTGAATTAAAAAAGATAAAGGGAAGGAGTGAGGAAGGGATGAGCGAGGGGTTTTTAAAAAGGTTAAAAATTTAGGTTGAGTATTGGTACAAGTATTAAAGAAATCAGAAAAGATAAAATAAAAAAAAATAGTAGATTAGTATACTAAGTAACAATCGTTGAATTAAAAAGATAAAAGTGAAGGAGTGAGAACCTGGGTCCATCAACTAACTAAAACACTTGAACAGGCTACAAAACCAGCACTTCTGTCCAGCTTTTATTGCTTAAGAGGGCCAGGTAAATAATTTGAGGGGTCCCCAGTATATATACAAATGTGCATAATATATTTTTTCATTATTTTTGCCGAGGCTAACGGGTTACGGTGACCCCCCTACCTCCAAGGTAGGTCCGCCTCTGTCCTCTGTGTATTTGAGGAAGACAAAAATTCCCATGGAATAAGGTTTTGTACTAAGTCGATTGCTTTATAATAATTTTCTTTTATATATATAATTTAATTAAGATTTACGTGCAACACACGTACATACAAATTAGTACTATATTAAAAGCACGAAGGCCCTTAGCGGAATATCGTTCGCCTTTTTTACCCTTTTAAAATAGAGTTCACATTAAATAAAATAGTCATTTGACTTGAAATCAACTAAAAATTAGGTTATTAGATATTTCCTTATTTGAATTATTTAATTTAAGATGGCCTAATATATTTAGAACTTTTGAAGTTTACTAAAATTATCCGACTTTGACTTTTTCTACATTTCTTTAACAAAGAAAATCGTATCTTGGACTAAACTAATAGTTAGGCATTTGTATTCCAACTTTAATTCTCAAAATAGCATAAGAAGAAAAATCTATCTATTTTTGTTGTGAGAAACTTTAATTTTGCTGCTAATCAAGCAGTAAAAGAAAAAAAGAGCCTTTAAAACTTTCTCTTCCTTTCTGGGCAACCAAAAGATATCAAAACAAAATTCTATTGTTAATTTGATCCTTTGAAATATGTTCATTAATCTTATTTCTTTTATGTCAAAGTATCAAAATATTTTTTTTACGAAAAATAAAAATATCCTAAACGTAAATAAAAAATTATTTTTTCAAGAAAGGACGGAATTATCCTCAAAGTATATAGTAATTTTTAATTTAAATAAAAAACATATATTGAATGTAATTACAACTTTGTCTAGTACTATGCAATATTCTTACGACAAGTAAAAAAAAGAATACAAACAAGTTAAAAGAAAAATAGAACACTTCTAAATTTCTCACGCAAATAAAAGAAAAATAAAAACATGCATTCCTAAAATTCATACATAAATAAATGAGAAAAATATGTTTTCAATAAAGAAGAATTAACCCAAATAGCCGATCACCCAACCACTTAAACTAAAAATAGCCGAGGAAGGTATAATATATGCATAATTTATGTATTATATATGTATAATTATGTATATTCAATGTATAATCAATGTTTATAGCTATAAAAAGTAAACAATAAATATGACCGGTTATTTGTGTAAAAATTCTTCAAAAAATAATTAGATTTTGTTCATTTCCTAAAATTTAAGCTAAATAAAAGAAAAAAAATATTTTTTCAACAAGTAATCGAATTGTAAATAAAGAGTAAATAATTTATTAAAAAGGAAATTCTAATTAACTACTTTTGGTATGGGAATTTTTGAGAACATTGCTCCTTATCAAACAAAATTTTATGAGTCTTTTCTTAACCCTTTTGTATTTACGTTTTAAATTTTTAATAAGTTATGTTTTTACTTTGAATACAACCTAATTTCTTCTTAAAAAGTGTTGAGGTTCATGTTAATTTTATGTAAGAAATGAACTATCCTTACTTTTTTTTATAAAATTATATTCAACATTAATTTGTCACTAAAACTAAAAATTATAACTCATGTAATTATTTATGGATGAACATACCCTTTAGTGTTGACAGATCCTCTTATCCTTCAATCATGTATTATTTCTTTTAAACATAATACATACTCCCTCCTCCCCCATTTATATGGCAATATTCAAATTTTGATAGTCAAACAAGTTTTTCTTTGATCGTAAATTTTTTGTATGCCTTCTAAATATTTAGATTTTTAAATAATGTGACTATAGTACTTTTGAAGTAGTTTTTAATATGTAGATTTAACGAATCTATCTATATCAATTATTTTTAAAAACTTATACTTTTTTTTTAATTTTTATTTATGCAATATAATATTGCCATTGATCCAATTGACAGTCAAATTTGTATTACTTGTATTCCAAAGAGATGTTAGGCGAGATATACCAACATAACTATTTATATCTTATTTAACAAGATATTATAATTACAAATATTATATAACTAATTCAACTAAATTCATCATCTTTGTATGTTAAGAAGATATTTTTTTAATGTATGCAATAATTTATTTTTCTTGTATATATTTTATACCGATTGACGCAAAACACACGTGCAACGCACGTACACTAAAGCGCCTATTGTTCTAAAAGGGAAAACGGAGTAAGAACGACATCAAATAGCCACTCTAAAGAGCTGTTATTTAGGAATTAGCCAATATATTCTGAATTCAGTTTTTCAGTACAATTTTTAGGATATAAATATTTTAAAATTATCCTGAAATTAAGATCTTTAGTTGAAATTTTCAGGATAAAATAAGTATTAGCTAATTCTGATTGGTCGTATACTTCCCCGGAAAAAGGATGCTCCCTGTCTATGAATTGGATTTGATAACAAAAGTAGTCTCTTTACTTTACGTTAATGCATTTTATGAATTTTTATGCATTTTATTACTTTCTTTAATTTGAGTTTAATTAGCGATTGTGTTGTGAAAGATTAATGGTAAAAATCCAATTATTGCCTTTTGACCTGCCCTTGTATTTGCAACAGGAAGCATCTCTCTTGAGGATACTATTAGATCATGGTTACAATTAAATGGTTCTTAGAGTTAATTTAGGATTTCTTTAGTCTAAATTGGTTATAGCTTCTAATTTATTGTGGTTCTAGCTTCTATATTTGATTCGGTATTATCTTCATATCCATTGCGTAGAATTTAATAGAGATGGCTGTTACGCAAAATATTACGTAGATTTATTTAATAGAGATGGCTGTTACGCAAAATATTACGCAGATTTTTGAACTCTTTTCACCATAAATTAATCGTTATGATATTAATTATAACACAAAAAATCAGAATATAAACTTACATGTCTTTTTAATAAATATCGAAAAAAACATGCACGTGTAAATCATTTCTTGTCTAAATACAACATATTGGGCTAATAGGTCAGATGGTGTAACAAAAACTAAAGCAATAAATAAATACTTCTTATAAATATTCTCTAGCTACTCTCTCTATATATATATTAGAATCAACACTTAGACATGCTATGGTAACTTTAAATGTTATGTGGTAATTTGTAGGATGATGTCGTGTATATATATATATATATATATATATATATATATATATATATCCTCATTTTATATATCGAAAACACTACTACAACTAGTTAATTTCGAAACACACAAGAAGCTTCACAAGGTTATGATCATTTGCGTTAATTAGTTGGTAACTCGGCGCTGAAGTTTTATTAACCCGCTTCGAAAGAGGTGAGGACAGTATAATCGAATGAGATGGTCGAGGGTGAAAGGCATCCCCTCGATTTTGTTCACGAAGTAACGGATCAAAATAACGATCCGCCAAAACGAAGAATGGATCTGGCCTAGGGTTATATGGTATTGACGACAGAAATCAATAATAACAGGGTCGAGGGGACCTAACGTGAAAGGATAAGTATACAGACTTAAAAACCCTTTCACGTAAGTGGTGATATCTTCTTCAGGAGACATGATTACTATTTCTTTGTTCTTCCAATTGCAATATTTCTTTAGTTGTTCGAGGTGCCCCTTGGTTATCGAACATATATACCTCGATACTGGCTCACATCGGCCGGGAACCGACGAGCCTTTGTCGACCTTAAAATCAGAGGTAAGAACACACACCCCAGGTACGCGCTCCTTGGGCCGTGGCTCCACCGGTGTTTTGTCGATGACAGGCTGTGAAGAAGAAGCTTTTGCTTTCTGAGGAATGGTTTTGATGTTTTCACCATTTTGGATTTAAAGATCGAAAATAGAAGAAGGTAACAAAGATTCAGTGTTTTTTTTTTAGAAAGATTTTTGCAGTAAAAAATCACAGATTTACAGATGAACTCAGAAGAAGAACTTGGAAAATTTGAAGATTGAAGATGTAAAAGTGATAATTAGTAAAAGGAGAGGCTATTTATAGATTGAGCAAATGACGATTCAACATCAGCGGTGGCCGACCACCGTCTGACACGCATTAAATGCCTTAAAAAACTGAACCGACGGGACAGCTATCACGTACGTCACGGTCGGGCTCGATGCGAACATCAGTGCATATCCAATCGAGCCATTGGAAAATCATATCGTTTCTCGCCACATCCTTTCCGAGAAACGAGGGGACTATATGTATATGGTCGAAACAAATTTCAGTCTTCGTACGACTGATCGAGATAGGATCATAATGGACCAAAGAAAGTCTTCATAAAATCCACTCACTCGACTACTAAGCCTACGAGCTACATTACTTCGAGTTCGAGCAATCACTCACTCAACTATTAAGCCTAAGGGCTATCCTACTTTGAGTTCGAGCAAATCACCTACTCGACCATTAAGCCTACAGGTTACATTACTTCGAGTTCGAGAAAATCACCCACTCGACCATTAAGCCTACAAGTTACATTACTTCGAGTTCGAGCAAACACTCTGTTACGACCCAATTTCACCTATAGGTCGTGATGGAGCCCAACACTACAGCTAGGCAAGCCAACTTAATAAATTAAGCATATATTGATAAAATTTAAAACCAAGAAAATAAAAAAATACCAAATTCTACCAATGCGTGTGCCAAGACCTGGTGTCACAAGTGAATGAGCATCTAGTAGATTATACAAAACCTCAAATACTGTCTGAAATAAAATAGACAAAATAAAAAATACAAGGGAGACACTAGTAGCTGCAGAACGGCTCAGAAAGGCAGCTCAACACTATGCTCGTGGATAACGTGGGTAAGACGATAGGTCCTCCACTAGTACTTGCCTCAGGTCCTGCACAAAAAGTGTAGTAAGTGTAGTATGAGTACGTAAACAACGTGTACCCAGTAAGTATCAAGCTTAATATCTAAGTGGTAGAAACGAGATGGCCAACTTTGACACTCACTATGGGTCAATAATAATAATTGAAATACAACTAGAATATCTAAATCAGCATGATTCACAGAATTTACAATAATTTATTTAACCAGCGGAAATAATCTTATTCCTTCAAATGCAATAATTCTCAATATATTAATTAAATTCCTTAAATTCAAATAATGTCCAATTTATCAATTAATCTCATTTACAGGAATACCAATTAATTCCTTAACAAGCAGGAATAATAATTCATTTAATTTAAAGGATTCTCCAATTTATCATTTAGCTTCGCAAGCTTGAAATAACTATTAAAGTATCGTGTAATTATTATTATTAAGCACGATTTCTGTCGATGACGTACAACCCGATCCAGAGTATCGTGTACACTGCCGAGGGACGTACGGAGCGATCAATAGATGCATCTATCCTGCCGAGGCATTCGACCCGTTCCACAAGAAAGGAGGACATTTTCTTATGTACCTCCGGAAGGAGAGTATATTTATTATAAGATAAATTCGAGAGGAAGAACAATTTTTTTTAACAATTAATTAATTTAAACAGAAAATCAAGCAAATGAGATTTTCATCCTTTAATATCTTTATCTGACAATTTACAATATATTCATATATATCAATTAATATTAATTAAAAAAAATGTTTATGTACATATGTAATTCATGCTTTGAGTCCTAAACTACCCGGATTTTAGCATTAATAGTAGCTATGCACGGACTCTCGTCACCTCGTGTATACGTAGCCCCCACAATTAGCAACAATTATTCAATTTAATCCTTATGGGGCAATTTTGCCCTCACAAGATTAGACAAGAGACTTACCTCGTTTCAAAGTCCACTTTTCGATTACAACGTCGCGTTGAATTCTTGATTCGACGTCGAAAGATCCGAAACTATCTAAATATTATACACAATAATTAATATATGCTAAATGATTCGAAATTTATCTATTAAATAAATTACCTTATCCAAAATGATAAAATTCTTAAAATTCACCCCGGGCCCACGTGCTCGGATTCTGGAAATGTTCGGATGAAAACGTTACCCATAATCTCAAGAACTTAAATATATAATTTTTACCCAATTCCATAACTATTTTCGTGGTTAAAATCTCACTTTTATAAAAAATCTAGGTTTTTTTTTATCTAAATCATTGATTTCTAAAATTTACTAGTTATAATCTACCTATAATCTATGTATTTAACTCAAGGGGTGTGGAATTAACTTACCTTTCAATTGCTAGTTGAAACCCCCTTCTCAAAAGCTCTGAAATCGCTCGGAAATGGAGGAAAAATGGGCTCAAAATGTCTGAGCCCCGACTTTTAACCATTCTGCCCAATAGTGATTTTCGCACCTGCGGAAGAGGTACCGCACATGCGGCTTTCGCACCTGCGGAAATTCCTCGCAGGTGTGCATTTTCCCTCTTTTCTTGGTTTCGCACCTGCGGAAGAAGTGCTCGCTTCTGCGCAAGCGCAGGTGCGCCCATTCCTTCGCACCTGCGCACCAGGCCTTCGCACCTGCGCGTTCGCAGGTGCGCCAAAATACCTCGCACCTGCGATGGCTGGGCAGGCTCCTCTCCTTCGCACCTGCGATTGGTGGCTTGCACCTGCGAGCTCGCACCTGCGGCTGTCCAAGTGCAGGTGCGATTATGACAGTAGCTGGGAGCTTCAGTCCTTGCTCAATTTCCCAAAATTGGTCCGAGACTCGTCAGGTTAACACTCGGGACCCCCGGGGCCCCGCCCGAACATACCAACAGGTTTGAAATCATAAAACGGACTCGCGCGAACTCTCAAAACGTGTAAAACAACATCAAATCTAAGAATCATACCCTAAACCAAATTGATTCAAACTTAAGAATTTAAAGTTCTTCAATTTACTTTCAATGCGCCGAAATATACTTAAACTACTCGGAATGACACGAAAATTTGCGTGCAAGTCTTAAATCACTAAACAGAACTATTCCTAAACTCGAAATTCCAAACGGACTTCAATTACTCAAAATCCTACTCCAAACCAAATTTAGAGAATTTTAAACCTTCAAATAGTTGATTTTTACTATTAAGCGTCAAAATGCTCCCGGGTTATCCAAAACCCGATTTGGACATGCACCCAAGTCCAAAATTATCATACAAACCTATTGAAACCGTCAAATAACGATTCCGGGATCGTTTTATCACAATGTTGACCGAAGTCAAACTTGTCCATTTAAAGCTAACTTAAGGAACCAAGTGTTTCGATTTCAACCCACACACTTCCAAATCCCGAACCAACCATCCCTGTGAGTCATAAATTAATAAAAGCATGCTCGGGGAGTTTTATTTTAGGGAATGGGTTTCTAAAAGTTAAAATGACCGGTTGGTTCATTACATTCTCCACCTCTTAAACAAGCGTTCGTCCTCGAACGAGTTTAGAATAATACCTGGAGTGCTAAATAAGTGTGGATATTTGCTCCGCATGTCCTCCTCGACCTTCCAAGTCGCTTTCTCGACTGGTTGGCCCCTCCACTGGACCTTTACTGCAGAAATCCTCTTGGACCTCAACTGGCGAACTTGTTTATCAACAATGGCAAATGGCTCTTCTTCACAACCCAAACCCTTATCTAGCTGAACTGTGATGAAGTCCAACATATGTGATAGGTCAGCATGATACTTCCGGAGCATAGATACATGAAAAACTGGATGAACTCCCAATAGATTGGGAGGCAATGCAAGCTCATAAGTAACCTC
This sequence comes from Nicotiana otophora, assembly GCA_000715115.1. Lineage (NCBI taxonomy): Eukaryota > Viridiplantae > Streptophyta > Magnoliopsida > Solanales > Solanaceae > Nicotiana > Nicotiana otophora. Next base: position 21,264 of record AWOL01S0018079.1, read on the forward strand.
CCCAATTCGTCTCAACACCTCAAATGGGCCTATAAACCTTGGGCTCAACTTGCCCTTCTTCCCGAATCTCATAATTTCCTTCATCGGCGAAACCTTCAAGAGAACATTTTCACCTACCATAAATGATAAATCACACGCTTTATGATCCGTGCAACTCTTCTGTCTGGACTGTGCTATATGAAGTCGCTCCTGGATCAACTTTACCTTTTCCAAGGCATCCTTTACCAAATCAGTATCATATAACTTAGCCTCACTGGGCTCAAACCATCCGATAGGTGAACGGCATCGACGACCATATAAAGCCTCAAATGAAGCCATCTCAATGCTGGATTGGTGACTGTTATTATAAGCAAACTCGGCCAAAGGCAGAAAACGATCTCACTAACCTCCAAAGTCAATCACACATGCCCTGAGCATATTCTCCAAAATCTGAACAGTCCGCTCTGACTGCCCGTCGGTCTGCGGATGAAAGGCTGTGCTGGGCTCTACATGGGTCCCTAATTCACTCTGTACTTCTCTCCAGAAATATGAAGTAAATTGAGGGCCGTTATCTGATATGATGGAAATTGGCACACCATGCAACCGAACTATCTCCTGAATATAAATCTTGGCCAACCTCTCTGAAGTATACGTAGTCACAACAGGAATAAAATGTGCCGACTTGGTCAACCTGTCAATAATCACCCAAACTACATCAAACTTCCTCAAGGTCCGCGACAACCAAACTACAAAGTTCATAGTAATTCGTTCTCATTTCTACCCTGGTATGGTCATCTGTTGAAGTAGTCCACCTGGCCTCTGGTGCTCATATTTAACTTGCTGGCAATTTAGACACCTAGCTACATACTCAACTATGTCCTTTTTCATTCGTCGCCACCAATAATACTGCCTCAAGTCACGATACATCTTCGTAGCACCTGGATGAATAGAATACCGAGAACTGTGCCTCCTCCAGGATCTTTTTCCTCGGTTCATCCACATTAGGAACACACAGACGATCCTGGAGTTGCAGAACACCATCTGCACCAATAGTAACTTCCTTGGAACCACCTCGTTGTACCGTTTCTCAGAGAACTATTAAGTGTGGGCCATCATACTGGCGAGCCTTGATCTGCTCAAATAGTGAAGACTGAGCTACGACACATGCAAGAACTCGGTTGGGCTATGAACTATCTAGCCACACAAGTCTGTTGGCCAAGGACTGGATATCCAAAGCTAATGGCCTCTCTTCTGCTGAAATGAAAGCCAAACTACCCATACTCTCCGCCTTTCTATTCAAGGCATCTGCAACTATATTTGCTTTACCTGGATGATATAGGATAGTAATATCTTAATCTTTTAGTAATTCCAGCCATCTGCACTGCCTCAAATTTAGGTCCCTTTGCTTGAACAAATGCTGCAAACTACGATGATCAGTATAAACTTCACAAGACACCCCATAAAGATAATGCCTCCAAATCTTAAGGGCATGAACAATCGCAGCTAACTCCAAATCATGTACCAGATAATTATGCTCGTAGGTCTTCAACTGACATGAAGTATATGCAATAACTCGCCCTTCCTGCATTAGTACACAACCCAAACCAACACATGAAGCGTCGCAATACACTGTATACATTCCCGAACCGGAAGGTAACACTAACACTGGTGTTATAGTCAATGCTGTCTTGAGCTTCTGAAAGCTTGACTCACAATCATCGGACCATCGGAACTGAACACCCTTCTGGGTTAATTTGGTCAAAGGTGCTGCAATAGATGAAAAACCTTCCACAAACCAACAATAATAACCTGCTAAACCCAGAAAATCCTAATCTCAGTCGCCGAAGTAGGTCGATGCCAATTTTGAACTGCCTCAATCTTTTGGGGATCAACTTTAATACCTTCACCCGATACAATATAGTCCCCAAAATGCTACAGACTCTAGCCAAAACCCATATTTAGAGAACTTAGCATATAGTTTTTGTTCCCGCAATGTCTAAAGCACTACTCTCATATGCTGCTCATGTTCCTCCTTACTATGCGAGTAGATCAAAATGTCATCAATGAAGACAATAACAAACGAATCAATATATGGCCTGAATACCCTGTTCATCAGATCCATAAACGATGCTGGGGCATTAGTTAAACCGAAAGACATTACTAGAAACTCATAATGACCATATCTAGTACGGAAAGCGATTTTCGAAACATCCGAATCTCGAATCTTTAACTGATGATACCCCAACCTCAAGTCGATCTTAGAGAACACCCTAGCACCCTGCAACTGGTCAAATAGGCCATCAATACGCGACAACAGGTACTTGTTCTTAATAGTAACTTTGTTCAATTGGCGATAGTCAATACACATTCGCATTGTGCCATCTTTCTTCTTCACAAATAATACTGGGCACCCCAAGGTGATGCACTCGGTTCGACGAACCCTTTAGTTAGTAACTCTTCAAGATGTTCTTTCAACTTTTTCAATTCTTTCAGAGCCATGCGATACAATGGAATAGATATAGGCCGAGTATCTGGAGCCAAGTCAATACAGAAATCAATATCCCGATCAGGTGGCATACCTGGAAGATCTGAAGGAAATACATTAGAGAACTCCCGAACTACTGGCACCGAATCAATAGCCGGAGTCTCTGTAGTAGTATCTCGAACAAAGGCTAGAAAGCCAAATAACCCTTCTCAACCATGTGTTGAGCCTTTATAAAAGAAATAACTCGATTAAATGAACTAACCGACGAACCCTTCCACTCCAGCCTAGGCAAAGATGGAATATCCAAGGTAACAATTTTGGCATGACAATCTAGAATAACATGATATGGAGATAAACAGTCCATACCCAGAATAATTTCAAAAATGTCATCTCAAGCAATAAGAGATCTGCTCTAGTTTCATAACCACAAAATGTAATAATACAAGACCGGTAGATCCGGTTCACAATAACAGAATTGCCTACATGAGTGGACACATAAACAAGAGTACTCAAGGACTCACGAGAAACACTCAGGAATGGAGCAAATAGAGATGACACATATAAATACGTGGATCCTGGATCAAATAATATTGAGGCATCTTTGTCGCAAACAGAAATAATACCTGTAATCACAACATCTGAGGCCTCTGCATCTGGTCTAGCCGGAAAAACATAGAACCGAGATGGAGTGCCAACTAGCTGGCCTCGGCCTGGCTTACCTCCACCTCTAGGACGCCCCCTACCTACCCGTCCTTCGCCTCTTGGTGGTCGGACTACTGGTGGAGCAATTGGTCCAGTAAGCATAGGCTGCTGACCATGCTGTACTGGTCTACCCCGAAGCCTGGGGCAAAACCTCTGCATGTGACTAGGATCCCCGCGCTCGTAACAACTCTTCGGTGCGATGGGCTGCTGACTAAGAGTCTGGCCCTGGGGACCTGAATACCCACTGTGAGGACCCTAAATAGATGGTGGGCGGTAAGAAGTCTCTGGTATAACACTGAGATAAGGTCGCACTGGAGTCCCCCGAGGAGGTGGTGGTGCTGGAAATGGGGGTCTGCTGGACTGCACCCTCACAAACTAACCTCTGCCCCCAGACGGAGCACCTCTGAACTCTCCAGAGTACCTGAACCACTTATCTCTCACAATCTGCTCTCAGCTCCGCTGACGCACACCCTCAATCCTACGGGCTATCTCCACAACTAGCTCATAAGAAGTACCCATCTCAACCTCTCAAGCCATAGTGTCCTGTATGCCAGTATGTAAACCGGCTACAAACCTCTGCACTCTATCCGCCTCAGTAGGGATTATCATAAGTACATGGTGAGATAATTTAGAAAACCTCGCCTCATAATCGGTCACTGACATCTGACCCTGCTGGAGCTGCTCAAACTGAAACCGCAACTCTTCCCTATGGGAGGGTGGAATATATCTATCCAGAAAGATACAAGTGAACCTGTCCCAAGTCATTAAAGGAGAATCTGCTGGTCTGCCAAGAACATAAGACTGCCACCATCTACAGGCCCTGCCCTCTAGTTGAAAAGTAGCAAAGTCAACCCCATGAGATTCCAATATCCTCATGTTGTGCAGTCTGTCCCTGCAATGATCAATGAAGTCTTGTGGATCCTCATGTTGCTCACCCCCGAAGACATGAGGATGTAGTCTAGTCCATCGGTCCAATAGTTTCTGAGGATCGGCGGCTACAGCTGGCCTGGGCTCAAGTATAGCTGCTGCCACTGGCTGGGCTCCACCCATGGGTAGTGCACCCTGGGTTTAATATACAACAGCTGCTTGTCCATGAGCTTGCGCGGTAGGGGTCTGTGCTCCCCCGCCCGCCTGAGATGTGGCTGGGTCTGCCGGAAATAAACCGGCCTGAGTCATATTGTCCATGAATCGCAGCATATGACCCATGACATCCTGAAATCCCGGTGCAGATGTGAAATCCACTGGATCTGGCTCTGCCACAGGCACCTCATCCTGTTCCTCAACAATGGGGTTCTTTGTTGGACCCACTGGCGGCATAATTGGAACAGTCCTGGGACGTTCCCCTCTACCATGGGTTGGAGCATTTCCTCGGCCTCTAGCAACTGGGGGAGTAGCTCTTCCCTGGCCTGGAACCTCATTCGAGCGCGTTCTCACTATCTGAGAGAGAATAAGAGAAGGATATTTAGAACTACATCAATTGCACAATGGAATATGAAGAAAGGTAATTTCCTAACACCCTATAACCTCTCGAAGATAAGTACAAACGTCTTTGTACCGATCCGTAAGACTCTATTAGGCCTGCTCATAACTTGTGAGACCTACGTGAACCTAGTGCTCTGATACCATGTTGTCACGACTCAATTTCACCTATAGGTCGTGATGGCGCCCAACACTACAACTAGGCAACAAACTTAATAAATTAAGCATATATTGACAAAATTTAAAACCAAGAAAATAATAAAACACCAAATTCTACCAATTTGTATGCCAAGACCTGGTATCACAAGTGAATGAGCATCTAGTAGATTATACAAAACCTCAAATACTGTCTGAAATAACAATAGACAAAATGCAAAATACAAGGAGAGACACTAGTAGCTGCAGAACGGCCTAGAAAGGCAGCTCACCACTATGCCCCTCGATAACGTGGGTGTAAGACGATAGGTCCCGCACTAGTACTTGCCTCAGGTCCTGCACAAAAAAGTGCAGCAAGTGTAGTATGAGTACGTAAACAACGTGTACACAGTAAGTATCAAGCCTAATCTCGAAGTGGTAGAGACGAGATGACCGACTTTGACACTCACTATGGGTCAATAATAATAACTGAAATACAACTAGAATATCTAAATCAGCATGATTCACAGAATTTACAATAATTTATTTAACCAGAGGAAATAATCTTATTCCTTCAAATGCAACAATTCTCAATATATTAATTGAATTCCTTAAATTCAAATAATTTTCAATTTATCAATTAATCTCATTTACAGGAATAACAATTAATTCCTTAACAAGCAGGAATAATAATTCATTTAATTTCAAGGATTCTCCAATTTATCATTTAGCTTCGCAAGCTTGAAATAACTATTAAAGTATCGTGTAATTATTATTATTAGGCACGATTTTTGCCGAGAACGTACGACCCGATCCAGAGTGTCGTGTACACTACGAGGGACGTAAGGCGCGATCCATAGATGCATCTATCCTGCCGAGTCATTCGGTCCGCTCCACAAGAAAGAAGGACATTTTCTTATGTACCTCCGGAAGGAGAGTATATTTATTATAAGATAAATTCGGGAGAAAGAATAATTTTTTTTAACAATTAATTAATTAAAACAGAAAATCAAGCATATGAGATTTCCATCCTTTAATATCTTTATCTGACAATTCACAATATATTCATATATATATCAATTAATATTAATTAAACAAAGAATACAATGTACACATCTAATTCATGCTTTGAGTCCTAAACTACCCGGACTTTAGCATTAATAGTAGCCACACACGGACTCTCGTCACCTCCTGCGTACGCAGCCCTCGCAATTAGTAACAATTATTCAATTTAATCCCTATGGGGTAATTTTTCCCTCACAAGATTAGACAAGAGACTTACCTCGTCTCAAAGTCCACTTTCCAATTACCACGTCGCGTTGAATTCTTGATTCGATGCCGAAAGATCCGAAACTATCCACATATTATACACAATAATTAATATATGCTAAATGATTCGAAATTTATCTATTAAATAAATTACCTTATCCAAAATGGTAAAATTCCTAAAATTCACTCCGGGCCCACGTGCTCGGATTCTGAAAATATTTGGATGAAAACGTTACCCATAATCTCAAGAACTTAAATATATAATTTCTACCCAATTCCATAACTATTTTTGTGGTTAAAATCTCACTTTTATAAAAATCTAGGTTTTTATCTAAATCTTTGATTTCTAAAATTTACTAGTTATAATTTACCTATAATCTATGTATTTAACTCAAGGGGTGTGGAATTAACTTACCTTTCAATTGCTAGTTGAAACCCCCTTCTCAAAAGCTCTAAAATCGCTCGGAAATAGAGGAAAAATGGGCTCAAAATGTCTGAGCCCCGACTTTTAACCATTCTGTCCAATAGTGATTTTCGCACCTGCGGAAGAGGTACTGCACATGCGGCTTTCGCACCTGCGGAAATTCCTCGCAGGTGTGCATTTTCCCTCTTTTCTTGGTTCCGCACCTGCGGAAGAAGTGCTCGCTTCTGCGCAAGCGCAGGTGCGTCCATTCCTTCGCACCTGCGCACTAGGCCTTCGCACCTGCGTGTTCGTAGGTGCGCCAAAATACCCCGCACCTGCGATGGCTGGGCAGGCTCCTCTCCTTCACACCTGTGATTGGTGGCTCGCACCTGTAAGCTCGCACCTGCGGCTGTCCAAGCGCAAGTGCGATTATGACAGTAGCTGGGAGCTTCAGTCCTTGCTCAATTTCTCAAAATTGGTCCAAGCCTCGTCCGGTTAACACTCGAGACCCTCGGGGCCCCGCCTGAACATACCAACAGGTTTGAAATCATAAAACGGACTCGCTCAAACTCTCGAAACGCGTAAAACAATATCAAATCTAAGAATCATACCCTAAACCAAATTGATTCACATTTAAGAATTTCAAGTTTTTTAATTTACTTCCAATGCTTCGAAATATACTTAAACTACTCGAAATGACACGAAAATTGCTTAAATCACTATACGGAACTATTCCCAAACTCGAAATTCCAAACGGACTTCAATTACTCAAAATCCTACTCCAAACCAAATTTAAAGAATTTTAAACCTTCAATTAGTTAATTTTTACTATTAAGCGTCAAAATACTCCCGGATTATCCAAAACCCGATTCGGACATATGCCCAAGTCCAAAATCATCATACAAACCTATTGGACCGTCAAATAACGATTCCGGGGTCATTTTCTCAAAATGTTGACCGAAGTCAAACTTGTCCATTTAAAGCTAACTTAAGGAACCAAGTATTCCGATTTCAACCCACACACTTTCAAAATCCCGAACGAACCATCCCCGCGAGTCATTAATTAATAAAAGCATGTTCGGGGAATTTTATTTTAGGGAACATGTTTTTAAAAGTTAAAATGATAGGTTGGGTCATAACACACTCACTCGACTATAAAACCTAAGGGCCACTCGTACTTCGAGTTCGAGCAAGCACTCGCTCGGTTATAAAGACTACAAAAGTCCGAGTTCGATAAAAATTGCCTAAAGCCTCAAAACTTATGAACATTTTTCATAAGGCATGAATGAAATCTTCACAAGGCAGAAAATAAAATATAGAAAGGAAAAGACCTTTATATATATGATAATATTTACAACGTCCGATAAGGACCCTGCATGAAAAATCAAAATGAGAAAAACCCTAATTATCTCCCGGGACAGTCTCTTCTCCATCGGGCTCCTCCCCACTTTTAGACCCGCTATTGCTCCCATCATCATCATCATCATCATCATCATCATCATCATCATCATCATCGTCATCGTCATCATCGGAGGCCAAGGCACCAATATCAGTTTCAAGCTCTTTAGCCTTTTTTATCTCTTCAGTAAGATCGAAGCCTCAAGCATGGATCTCCTCGAGGGTTTACCTCTGAGATTGGCATTTAACGAGTTCAGCAATCCAATATGCTCGAGTTTGAGCGGTCTTAGCTGCCTCTCTCGCCTGTACCTGAGCGGCTTTGGTATCGGCCTGATAAACGGCCACGAATGCATCTGCATCGGCTTTTGATTTTTCGGCCTTGGCAAGTTTAGAGGCCAACCGAGCCTCGAGCTCCTCTATTTTTCGTGCTTGAACCGAGCTTTTCTCCTTCAGACCTTGAAGTTGACCTTCGGACGATGATAATTGGGCTCGAGCAGCCTCTTTCTCTGCATCAAAGAGGTCCATACTTTCTTTCCACTTCAAGGACTCCACATTTATCACATCGACCTCCTCATGGAGCTTCCCGATCATCTCAAGCTTTTGCTGCAGCTGTGAGACCGAACTATTAGCCACCATTCCAGTATCGAGCCCATAGGCTTTTAATAATATCATTACCTGCTCGATTAGATCGGTCTGATCTTGGTGAGCCTTGGCCAACTCAGCTCGGAGGTCCTTGATTTCCTCCCCCCTTTGCCCTAAAAGGTGTTTAAGGGCGTTCCTCTCCTCCGTAACCCGTTGAAGGTCGGCCTCATATTGACGCAGTTCTGCTCGAGACCGAGAACATGCTTCTCGATGAATCGCTGCGACCTACGAAGAAAGAAAAAATGAAGTCAGAAAAGAAAAACAAACATGAATAAAATACCAACGAAGTAAGTTAAGGCTTACCAGATTCAAAGCCTGCTGTACTCCATGGAAAAGATCTGATGCATCGCTAGTACCGACAACATCCTCGACACCAATAAACAGATCACGAAAAGGGTCCTCTCCCTCATGAGACCCGTCTACCTCAATGGCCCCCAAAGCTTGGGCTTCCCGAATCGCACCTTCGGAAAAGGCAGGGAGAGTGGGCGAGTCTCCGATTACTATTTCCCCAAGCGACTCGCTTGAGGCGTTCTCCTCAGTTCGGAGAGCTTCAGGACCGACCCCTTTTGATATACCCACTATTTGTTGACTTCAGTGGGAAGCATCCTCGATCTCTAACGATTCGGGGACTCTGCCCGAACCTTCCTCCGTTATCTCCTCAGTCCGAAGTGGATCTTTATATATCACCATCAATGCAGCTACCTTTGGGGCATCGATGGTTTTCTTTATTTGGGCCACCAGCACAGACCCGTCGTTTTCTTATTCTTCTTCTTCTTCTTCTTCTTCTTCTTCTTCTTCTTCTTCTTCTTCTTCTTCTTCTTCTTCTTCTTCCTCGTCTTCTTCCCTTAGACGCATAACTGATTCCATGGTTAAAGGGATGGTATTATTCCTCGGCTTACGAGCCATCCTCGTCTTCGATTTTGGATCTTCGGAAGGAGAGGCCCTTTTTCTCTTATTATCCATCACTGGTTTTGGAACAGAGATTGAAGCCTCTTTCTCGACGGGCGGGGGCCTCAAAACCGCATCTTTTCCAATACCTACATATAAGAAAATTGATTTTAAGTATATGGAAAGCATCTCGTTGGAACTACCAAAGATACGAGAAAGAGGATTACCATGATTTTTGGCCTCCCATCGGCCCTTTGACAAATCACGCCATGAGCGCTCGGCATATGTGGAGGTCGAAGCTAGATCCCGTACCCAGTTTTTGAGCTCGGGAACTCCACCGAACATCTAAGGAACCGCTGCATCATAAAAAGAGGATATCGGTGAGAAACGAAATGAAGGGCAAAATAGTAAGAGATAACAACAGAATTACACTTACGCTTCATTTTCCACTCCTCGGGAAATGATATCTATTCAGTCAGAATCAGGTCCGAAGTTTTCACTCGAATGAACCTGCCCATCCAGCCTCGATTCCTGTCCTCGTTTATGCTCGAAAACAGAACCTTAGTAGCGCGGCGCTGAAGTTTTATTAACCCACCTCGAAAGAGGCGAGGACAGTACAATATAATGAGATGGTCGAGGGTGAAAGGCATTCTCTCGATTTTGTTCACGAAGTAACGAATCAAAATAATGATCCGCCAAAAAGAAGGATGGATCTCGCCTAGGGTTATTTGGTATTGACGGCAAAAATCAACAATAACAAGGTCGAAGGGACCTAACGTGAAAGGGTAAGTATACAGACTTAAAAACCATTTCACGTAAGTGGTGATATCTTCTTCAGGAGACGGGATTACTATTTCTTTGTTCTCCCAATTGTAATCTTTCTTTAGCTGTCGAGGTGCCCCTTGATTATCAAACACATATACCTCGATACTGGCTCACATCGGTTGGGAACCGACGAGCCTTTGTCGACCTTAAAATCAGAGGTAAGAACACACACCCCAGGAACGCACTTCTCAGGCCGTGGCTCCACCGGTTTTTTGTCGATGGCAGGCTGTGAAGAAGAAGCTTTTTCTTTCTAAGGAATGGTTTTTGATGTTTTAGCCATTTTGGATTTAAAGATCGAAAACAGGAGGAGGTAACAAAGATTCAGTATTTTTTTTAGAAAGATTTTTGCTGTAAAAAATCATAGATTTGCAGATGAACTCGAAGAAGAACTTGAAAACTTTGGAGATTGAAGATGTAAAAGTGATAAATAGTAAAATGAGGGGCTATTTATAGATTGAGCAAATGGCGGTTCAATATCAGCGGTGGCCGACCACCGTCTGATACACATTAAATGCCTTGAAAAACTGAACCGAAGGGACATCTATCACGTACGTCATGGTCGGGCTCGATGCGAACATCAATGCATATCCAATCGAGTCGTTGGAAAATCATATCATTTCTCGCCACATCCTTCCCGAGAAACGAGGGGACTATCTGTATACGGTCGAAACTGATTTCGGCCTTCGTACAACTGATCGAGATAGGATCATAATGGACCGAAGAAAGTCTTCATAGAATCGAAGTGGATCCGAAGATGGCATAAACGAGCTTCAGATTTCAGGTACAAGTCAAATACCGAGCTCGAAGTCATTATCGAGCTCGGGTCCGAATCGAACTATGATGAGATATGATGGAATCGAGCTTAAAGGCCAGAGGCCAACAAATACCGAGCCCAAGTCATTACCGGATCCCGAGTCAGCATCGACCTCAAACCCGCGTCGAGCTTCAAAGCTGAAAACCGACCAATATCGACCAATACCGAGTCCGATCAGGATCGAGCTCATAGACAAGAGCCGTTGCAGCCGCACTAAGGGAGAGAATCTCGGCGGAAATTAGGAAAATGCTGATTTATCATGGGTTCTCCACTATGTATTTTTAATTATGTCTAAAGTAGGATCCCCCACTATAAAAGGGATGTCTATATTTCTGTAAAAGGACAAGTTTTTGACATGCATTGTAATTGAAATATTATACACCCCATATCGAAGAATTATATTTTTTAGCTTCATAGATTGATTCATCTTGCTTAATCCATAAATCATCATCTTTTCAACTTTGCTTATTTTTCATTCTTTATAGTCAATATTCGATATTTCTATTTACTCTTAAGATTTGTGTCAAGTTATATCACACACCCTTAGAACTACGTACAAATTCAACTCTATCAGTTTTTCGGGTAAACAACCTTGTATGGATTTTTGACAGACATGAAGCTCTAATGATGCATTATACTGTCATAATTATTAATTAATACATATGAATTTCTTGTTCCTTTACCAAACATAGTTTCTTAAGAATAAGAATCTCGTTATTTCAGAAGAATATTTGCACCACTACCACCAGATGACAACGTTTTTATTTGAGTTTCTTGTTTGTCTAGGTAGATATATAGTTACTAAAAGTCTTGTATTTTATTCAGTTTTTTACATGTGCATTTGAAGCATGTAAAGTATCCTAAGTTTATAACGGAAAACATGCAGCAATGGTCATCTTAACCAATTTATTATTTGGATAGAAAAAGTTAATTTGTCCGGCAAAAAAATAGTTCGGTGCATTAAGCTCCTGCTATGCGCGGGATCCGAAAAAAGATCGGACCATAAGGGTTTATTGTACGTAATTTGTACGGTACATGACTTCATTTATCCATGCATCAAAACCCCTTACTAGTTACTCATAAACCATATTTTGGTGAAACCATAGTTCCTTATGATTTACATGAGTTTTCTATTCCAAAGTAAATTTTTTGTCCTAGTGTGCGTGTTTACGTCATAGGTCAATTTTGAAGATCTCTCTGATGACGGCAGCCACCTGCTGCTAGAGTCGGATGATATATATTCTTGATTAGTTTTCTATCTTTTTCAATTTCCTTATTTCAAGTCCAGTCATGAAATTAATTTTGGTGGTAGGATAATTTCTTCATTTTATCCAAACTCCTAAAAATATAATCTATGTTTACTGATAATTAATAGAATAATTAAGTTGTAGATTATGAGCCCGTTTGTGTTAGCCGATGGTAAATAGCTGATAAGCTTGAAGTGTTGAAAAATATTTTTAAGTACTGAAACTGATGTGTTAAATAAGCATTTACGTATTAGGATAGAATAATATATAACTTTATTTATTTGGAACGTTGGAAGCTTCCACTTGTTGTTTTGTTAAGGTGGTAAAAGATGATCAAACAAATAATTAAAAGAAGGCCGGGTTAGGGGAAATGTTTAAATTAGACTGGAAAATGAATCATTTAATTTTTCTTTTTTATTTGGCTGCGTCGTCTATTATCCTGACTCTAACAAATATCACTTTAATATAAAAACGACTCAAACGAATGTTTTCGGGGGTAAGTGGAAATGACTCAAGCTTTTATTTTCAAAATATGTATGCTGTCACTATTTTATATTTATAAATATCAAAATTTCTCATCTCAAATATGATATAGAGCAGACATGCAACACACAATATCCAATAACTAGTTAGAAGAGTATATAAAAGCAACTAAGCATTTAAACCTTTATGAAATCATAAGAAAGTTCAATCTAACATTAAAGTAAATAACCTCCTTAAATATCACTCCAGTAAATCGTGGATTCTTATTTATGAATACATGTGGATATACTTCCAAGGCATATAAAAGTAAAACAATACAATAGTATTATGTTTGTTTATCCAGCTTTTCCTCACGGTTTTTCTTGACGTTATTGGCATACGTCTTGAAATGAAAGTTGAAAAAAAGTGCTAAAAGTGAAACATTAAAACTGATAGTGAAGAACCAGACACCAATTCCAGAGCACCCAAACTCACTAGTCAAGTGATAGTATATCACTGCACCCAAACACACAAAGCAAAACATGAACTGCACAATTTGAACGTCAGTGACCAGTTTTTTCCACCACGGCCTTTTTCCTATAGCAGATAGGAAATAATAAGCGTACATTAGTACGTGAACAGAAGCATTAGTGATCACCCCGATATGCAACATCGACTGGCTATTTTTTAGAGTCATGTAACACAAAAGTGGCACCATTGCATGGTGGTACACGTGAAGGAACGAGAGCCGTCTAGATCTTGAGCTACTAAGGATTATTAAAAGGGTGTCTATAAATTCAAGAATCTTGGAAAGGTAGAATACGTAAGCCCAAAAGAAAACCGATCCTCGGGGAATGATATTAGTGTAATTATTTAATCTGTTATAGCAGACGATCCAAGTCCAATCGTGGGCCGCCACTTGGTGGACCACGGAGAGGCTGCAACCCACGACTATGAGAAGCGAGAGGGTACAAAGGATGAGGCTGTGGGTGGCGGTGATATGGCGGAGGGTGGCGGCGGAAATCATGGGAAGGAGTAATGGGAAACGGAGAGATAATATAGTGAAAGACAAGTACATGAACATTGACACTATGGGAAATAACAAGGTGGCACCAAAAGTTTGGCCATGCTTAAACTCAAATTGGCTGATAATTGGGTGACCAACTAGCCAGTAATGGACTAAGGAGTAAAGATCTTCCATTTTTATGAGATGTTGAAGAGATCGATGTAGTTTGTTATCTCTTTATATGATGAAGGATCTATTGTGAGAAGGAAAGAATATATATAAAGGTCTTGGATGCAAGGAATTAAGAACCCCCTAAGTTCGAGGGATGGAGTCTGGACGCGAAGTTTTATGTGTTTTGAATTTGCCATCAAATTCTTAGTACCGTTTGGTAAAAGATTTTGCCAAAATAAATATGGGTTTTATTTGGCAAACACATATTTGGTCATAGATTTTGTCTATATTTTGGCCAAATTCCAAATCTCAAATTCCAAAACAACTCAATAGCTGGTTTTGGACCAAAATATCACTATTATATTTTTTAAAAATTGTCCAAACTTTTATATTTTATAAAAGAACCCACCATTTATTATTTTGTAATGATGTTGCTTCGTCTTCTCGGTCATCTGATAGTGTATCATGTAGTTCATTATAAAAATGATAATTTTGTATCAAATTTATTTGTGTTTAGGACTATAGTTTGCAATAATATAATGAATGTTATTGATAATGGTATTGTTGGGTATTTGTGATATTTTTCGAACTTGTGGGTATAAGTCATGTTTATATGTTACATGTGGCTAATTTTAAGGCTGCCACTTGGTTTAAGGAGAGGTTTAATAATATATAGATGTGTGCGTGGTGGCATGAGTTATATAGATGTTCTTATGATGGATTCTAATCTGGTTGAGATGTCATATAATTAATGCATCAGAAGTATAAGAAACATATTTAATAGCTTATATTGTGTTTTTGTTGGTAAAGAAGGTATTGGAGGATCTGAGTATTGGCTGTTGGGCGAGGTCAATTCATTCAGCAATTGATGCCCCCGTGCTGCACGACTGCAAAGATTCATTGTAACCACTGAAGGTGCATGTATGATGTCCAAACACATTTTCATCTTCAAACCAAACTTCACCCAAATCAGATTTTTCAGAATAAATTTGGGAATCTATGGCCAAACGCTAGCTTAGTTTGTCTTAGTCACGAAATTCACTATTATATATTATATATATTTAATAAATATTCTAATACAAATATAGAATTGCAAAAACTATTGGATTTCATACTCTACCTCAGGCTTCCGGCCTCCGCCCTGTAAACAAGATTATAGTAAAAATCCCCTTACCACTTTATGTTTTGCTCCAATCTGTAGTTCCAATATTATATCGAATCAAAATCCTTTTTTGGAATGTTGCTTGTTCAAAGTCACCAAATTCCATCGTCTTTTCCATCTTACAAACTAATTCCAATGAGTTTAAACTCATCAGGTTAAGTACAAGGTGCAACAATATGTAATTCTTCGTAGCAAATATTTCGATAACTTAAAAATAAAACAATAACCTATTACGCTTAGTTATATTATATTTGATAGTATAAAATTTTCTTAAAATATCAGTTTATATAACTTAATTATATCTATGAATATGTGAATAATTGGGCGACCAACTAGCTAATAGTAGTAAACAACTAGCTAGAGTAAGGATCTTCTATTTTATGAAAAGATATACTAGTTACTTTCTTTATATGGAGGTCGATCATTGATTTAGCTACATCCCTCCGTTTCATTTGTGTGACATTTTTTTTTATTAACCTGTCAAAAAGATATCTTTTTATATGAAACTAATTTAATTTTAAACTTTTTATTTTTGTCTCGAATGAATCATTTTTTTATAATCGCAAGTTTTAATTTTTTTTATCTTATAATTTATGTTTAATTAAATACAACCACATAAAATGAAACAGATGTGGATCAAGGAACCCCTTCGAGATTAGATTAAATAGGAAAGAGCCCCACCACGCTTTATTTTGCTCCAATCTGTTTTTTCAATTTTATCACAATTTTCACAAAGAGATAATTGACGCCCAACCCTTTTACTGTTAATTAATTAAAGTTACCTAATTACATTGTAGCTGCTATTACAAATTCCAACAAGTTTTATAAGTTTAACCCACTAATTGAACGGATAAGCGACTTGCTTACGAGTCTTTCTCTGAGTTTAACGATCGACATTCATGGAAATGAATAAGTATAATTAACAATATTGTAGAGATTTTTTATTTTTTTCCTTGCCCGTGGAGAGAGTTCATTTGGCTCAGAAAAGAAAAGAAAAATGTTGGAGAAAAAACAAAACAAGCAAAAACACTTCGTTGAATTCCACATGCGTGAGGCCACATGTGCCAAAAATTATGCTACCTATCCATATGCAGCAGCCACCAAATCTATAAATAAATCTGTTTTAGTTGGGAGATGATATAATTAAACGATCGATTAACAAGAAAACGACTAATAACCAGCTGAATAATATAATTATTACATGCAATATAACTATAGTAACTAATTATTCCGTGCCACGTACGTGTGCTGCCAACTTAATTGAGTGGGAGAAGAAACAGAAGAAGCTAGGAGGAGGGGAAGGAGGAGGAGGAGAATTAGGAGAAGACTGCTTTATGTTTTTTACGGGTTACATATTTGGGAATGTATATATATATGCGGATATCACATGCAAAAAACAAAAGGAAAAAAATATTGCAGTAGTACAAAATAGCTAAGTTAGTTAAGACTTCAGTGAAACTTCCTTTTCAGTAGAGATTTGCATATAGAGTGTTCTTTTTTTAGATTTAAGAATACTCTATGTACGTAATATAATTCTGCTGCAGAGAAGGATATTTATTCGTTGAACGAATTCATTATTATGTTAAATTCTTACATATATGTTGGGTTTTATTAATTAAAAGAGGTGTGAATGGAAAACGGTGGGAAAAGAAATGGAGAGAAATGAAATTTTGATTTAGTTCCTTTGACAAAGGAAAATTGTCCCTCATTGTATAGGAAGAGGAAAATTCGTATGCTTATATATGGAAGCACTTCTTCTAGCTCCTAAAGAGTTGAGAAGAGATCAAATTTCGTGTCATCGTCGTCGCTCTTGACTTGGAATTTGGTTAATTGATATGATTGATAATATTTTTGGACAACATTTATTTTCCTTTTTTGTCATTTAATATACGTGACCAAACATTCCATTTAACAGAAGTTTAATTAATTTATGCCGAATATACACCTTATCAAACGGATAAGCACCTTTGCACCTGTTGAGACTCAACTTTGTTGGCTATAAATAGAGAGGCTTAGCCTCATTTTTACCACCGAATCTGAAAAATTCTCCCTTCTTTCTTCTCTATTGATTTTCAAAACAAAACGTGTGTTAGAAAAATAATTTGATAACTCAGAAGAAATATTTAAAGTAATGTCTAGGATCATTCTTTAATATTTTTTAATATATTTTTATTATACCAATCAATTGAATATATTTTAATATCTATAACTGAAAATTTGAATAGCTTTGAATATAATAATTTTACTAACCTTGAATGGCTATCATTATGGCTATAAGAAAGTTATTATTTATAACGTTTTTGGCTTGAATGGCTTTAAAGTTAGTAACGTCTCTCACCGGAAAGATTTCTTAACTTCGATAACATTTTTTGCATTACTTTAATACGCAATGTTTCATTCTTGAAAATCAGATGTCCACTTTGGACTATATATAAGTATATGCTTGTGTTCATTTGGAGAGGGTGAAAAAGTAAGAATTTTCTTCCCCTTCTTTGGTACTCGGTTATCTTTGTTGTTTTTGCTCCTAGATTATACTAGAAGAGCTTGTTGAATCCTAGGGATGTTTAACCAAAAAATAAGATCTTTGGTCAAAGCCTATTTTTAGAAGAACTCGGGTTACTGATAACCAAATAATTCCTTACTTTCTCAGTAATTCACTTAAAAGGAAATAAAGTTGATAAAAGTAACTAAAAAGAAAGAATAATTGATTGCACTGAATAAGCAAGAGAAAGTGAATATATTTCGATAGTACTCAGAACATGTCTTTACAAATGAGATTGTCCCCCCTTATATAGGAGTTTACAAATATAACGTTTCCTCCTATTTATGGCGGAATCATTATGAGCTTTAATGACATTAATCGTTCGTTATGATTGGTAATCGTAACTTTATATGAAGATTTCGTAACGATTCCGATTCCCCTTCTTCATTAATTGTAGGCCGTGAATCTTCCCTCTTTCCAGTCTTGATTCACTCCGCTCGTGCCTCTTCAGCAATTGTTTTAGGTTTGAACGTTGGTTCTCCATTATCTCGTGGGTGTTTGCCTCGTACCTCTTGTGCTTCATACATCTTTTAAATAAAATATGCCAGTTTTCATTTCCTCATTGTTCCATGTATCATGCTTTATCAGCTAAATATAATTCCACGTGTATCATTTATTTACCACCAATACAGATAGTCCCCCCACTTTCTGAATATTCTACAATTCAATATTCGATAAGTGGTTTGTAATTATGGCGAGAATTCTTTGCCACCATTTCCCAAGCATCATTGTGCTTTCTTCAGAATTAACGTGTCGTATGTCACTTCCATTTAATGCATATGCCACATGGCTTTTGATGACTGGTTCTGTGGCTTCTCAGCATTGTTTTAGGACTTTTCATACTTCCTAGGTTTTATGAAACCTTCCTTCTACATTGTTCTTCTTCTTCATTCTTCTTTCTTTTTTCGACGCATATTCCTATGTTAATTCCTTATACAACCATGTCTTCATCAACTCCTGACCTTTGCAAAGTCGTAATTATTGATGAACTTGCTCCTTCATCTACTCTTGTGAGAAGTAGAAGAGGAGGCAGACTTCGTAGATTAGGTTCGTTGTCCACTCGTGGTTCTTCATCTCAAACCACTACTCCCACTTCTTCTTCTTCTAAACCTAGGGCTTCTTTAACCCCTAGATCTTCTTCTAGAAAGAGGGAATCGAATGAGTCTATACGTGAACCAACGGTTGATGAAATTGTTCCACAGAAATTTCACACTCAGTCATATTCCTTCATTGCATATCATATCTCAGTCTCTGTTATTATTTATTGATACACCATATCATCATTTTGGGCTAGTTTCATGATATTGTGAGCCTGAGAGACTGGAGAAAGTGGTGACTGAGTGAGGCCGAGGGCCTGATTGTGAGGTTATTATTATGGAATCGGGTTGCACGCCGCAATAAGTGTTATTTACTTATGCCTGGATCTGGCTTATTATAGCGCTTGGACTGAAGGAGCCCCTCCGGAGTCTGCACCTCCCACACTGAGCGCAGTTGATATATATATATATATATATATATATATATATATATATATATAGAGGG
>AWOL01S0018079.1:41705-56334 GCA_000715115.1 Nicotiana otophora
AAGAAGCCCCTCCAGAGTCTGCACACACACCTAGTGAGCGCGGTTGAGTTATATTGAGGGATGGATCTTCCCTGGACATGGATCTTGTCCGAAGCATTTATATTGAGGGATGAATCTTCCCTAGGCATGGATCTTGCCCGAAGCATTTATATTGAGGGATGGATCTTCCCTGGGCATGGATCTTGCCTGAAGCATTTATATTAAGGGATGGATCTTCTCTGGACATGGATCTTATCCGAATCATTTATATTTGGGGATGGATATTTTCCTAGGCTAGATTGGCCTTATACAGTACTGAATGACTGCATGTAAGTTATTATGTATATATTTGGGATAGATCTTCCCTAGGCTGGATTAGGCTTATACAATACTGAGTGACTTAATATCAGTTATTATGTATATATTTGGGATGGATCTTCCCTGGACTGGATTGGCAATATACATTACTGAGTGACTGTGCGAGAGTTGTTATTTATACTTATAACGACCCGACTCGTCGTTTTAAGAATTAACACTCTGTTCAGTGACTTAAGGCCTCGAGCTGCTTCACAATATGTATTATGACCCGCGGGTGTGGTCGAGTTTGATATTCGGAAGATTCAGAATTTAATTAGAAGAACAATTCTTAGTTAGAAGCTTAAATGGAAAGAATTAACCGTAGAGTTGACTTTTGAGCAAACGACCCCGGAATAGAATTTTGATGACGTCAATAGCTTCATATAGTGATTTCAGACTTAGGCTTGTGTCCGAATTTAGATTTGGAAGTCCATAGGACTATTCGTCACATTTTGGCGAAAGTTGAAAAATAAAAGAGTTTTTGAAAAGTCTGACCGAAGGTTGAATTTTTGATAACGAGGTCGGATTTTGATTTCGGAAATTGGAATAGTTCCATTACATCATTTATGGCTTGTGTACAAAATTTAAAGTCATTCTGGATTGATTTGATATGTTTCAGCGCAAAATATAGAAGTTGAAAGATTTGAAAACTCATAATTCGATTCGATGCACGATTCGTAATTTCAGCATTATTTGACGTGGTTTGAAGCCTCGACTAAGTCCGTAATATATTTTGAGACTTGTTGGTATGTTCGGACGGGGTCCCGAGTAGCTCAGGTGAGTTTCAGATAATTTCTAGGCCATTGTTAGTTGCTGGTTTTTGGCCACAGAGGTATGCATCACGATCGCGGACAAACGGTCGCGATCGCGAAGAGCAATTTTGTTGTTTGGACACTGTGAATCGTGATCGCGGAAGCCTTTCCGCAATTGCGTAGAGAAAAATCTTGCTGTACTGACCCGACTTTAGAAGCTTATATCACGCAATCTATAAAAAATTTGGAAATGGTCCAAATATGAAAGTTGTAGTCAAACTATTTGGCATTTGGAGTTGTGTACAATAAGTTATGGTTGATATACTATAGGCTGTCTAGGAAGAGTTTGGAAATCGCTAAGAAGAAATTTGTGTTGCACAGGGCTAACTGTGGCAGCTTATATCTCGCAATCTATAAGGAACTAGGAGATGAGTAAAGCATGAAAGTTGTATCCGTTGGTATCTACTTTTCAGAAAATTAAACCATTTGCAATTTGGAATTTTGTACAAAACGTTATGACCATTATATTAGAGGCTGTCTGGAAGAGCTGGGCACTTTTTTTCGCGATCGTGAAAGGCAAATTTTGGGCTGAGAAAAGTTGTGCTTCGCGATCGCGAAGCATTTTCCGCGATAGCGAAGAGTAAATACTTGGGGAGTAATTATATTTCGAGGTTTTAGCCATTTTTAACATATTTGGAGGTATGAAGCTCGAATTGAAGCGATTTTTGAGGCGATTTTTACCATATGAATTGGGAGTAAGTGTTCTATATCCGAAAGTGGTTATACTTCATGATTCTATGGTTATATTCATCATTTATTTCGGATTTAAATGGAAAAAATCAAAATTTTTGCAAAATATTTCAAGAACGAAAACTTAAGATTTGGAGGTCGAATTGTTATCGAAATTTGGTAAAATTGGTATGGTTGAACTCATATCGGAATGGATGTTCGGATTCGTAAAAATTATGTTGGGTTCCAAGAGGTGGGCCCCACGTTGACTTTTGTTGACTTTTTAGAATAAATTTCTAAATCGACGTTTTATTATCTGGAATTATTTTCGGTGAATTTTAATGAATTTATATAATTAATTTGGATAGATTTAAGCGGTCCAGAGGTCAATTCAAGCAAGAAGGCGATTTTGAAATATCGGCATAATTTCAAAAAGGTAAGTATCTTGCCTAGTCTTGAGCGGGGGAATTACCCCTTAGGCATCGAGTCTTATGTGCTATTTTTGAAATGTGAAAAGCCGTGTACGCGAGGTGACGCGTACGTACTCGGGCTTATATGTGCAAAAAAATATTGAGTTAAAGTCTTGGGCATATTGTGTAGTAAATTAGATAATTGTTGGTATTTATTTAATCATCTATTTGTCATGCCTCAAATCACATTTATTGAACTTGTTTTTGCATGACAATTTGATGTGATTATTACTTGTATATTATGTGGATTCCGTGAATTTGATGATTTGATATTTCCTGAAATTTAATTTCATTATGGATTTTTTATCTGCCAATAATTAATTAAACAAGCTTAAGAAGAAATGTTAATATAATTACAAAAATTTGGATTAATGAAAGTGTTGCCCTATGCTGATTATTTTCTATCTCTGTTGATTGTCTTTGAGGTTTTAAATACATTGTATGGAGCCTTGGGCTATTTGTTGTGAAATTAATTGATTTTGTTATATCTTTAAAATTGGTTGTGGCCATTGGGCAAATTATGATATGAATTAATTTTGTTATGTTGCCGTGATAATATTCCGTGTAAATTATTGTGTTATTTGAATTATTATTATTTTGAGGATATAAGGTTGGCATTCCACTATTGATATTATGTGGGCATAAGGGAGGCATTTTACTGTTGTTATATGTGTTGGGATATTGTTTGGGTGGAGAGATAATAGTGACTATAAGAGTGATAAGGGTGGCTATAAGAGAGATAAGGGTGGCTATAGGAGGGTGGCTATTGATATTGTCAGGCGGAGGGATAAGGGAGGCTATTATAGGAGTGATAAGGGTGGCTATAGGAGAGATAAGGGTGGTTATTGTCAGGGATGATATGTGATGATGTGGAGTTATTGTGTTTGTAATTTTCATGTGATGTTGGGTATTCCTTGTGTTTATTTTTATATTTTGTGCAACATGTCTTGTTGTTTCGGTAAACTTGATAATAACCTGATTTATGTTGAAATTGTGAGCCTGTGGCTATTGCCGGACAGGTAATGTTATATGGGATCGGGTTGTACGCCGCAACGGATATAAAACATGGGCACGAGGTGCCGAAAAAAATATGATGGTTTTATTATTGGCACGTGAACTGTCTGTGCAGCTGTGATATGAAAAGTGGGCACGAGTGTTACACCCCATATTTTCGTACGTGAAAGTACACCATAAGTAAATTGATATAAGCTCGGAAATGAGATGTTACATCCCGCATTTTTATATGTTAAAGTTTTGTCGTAAGTTAATTGACGTAAGTTCGGGGATGAGATTATTTTGAGATTATAAGCATTATGCTATTTCAAACAAGGGATGAGTAAATTCGTGAAGGTAAAAGGTTACGCAAATCGGAAAAAAATAAATTTCGTCGAAGTTTAGTATTTTGAGATAAAATACGGTCCAAGCTATAATACCCGGTATTTATGGACTAATATCATACAAGGTACCACATGACCATGATAGT
Organism: Nicotiana otophora; assembly: GCA_000715115.1. Classification (NCBI taxonomy): domain Eukaryota; kingdom Viridiplantae; phylum Streptophyta; class Magnoliopsida; order Solanales; family Solanaceae; genus Nicotiana; species Nicotiana otophora. Next base: position 45,476 of record AWOL01S0018079.1, read on the forward strand.
AAGGTGTATAAAATGTGTTAAAAGTAAGTAGTATTTTAAGTAATTTGAGATAATTATTAATTATGTGGGATATTGGTTAATGGAAAATTAACAAGTTATTAAAAAATTGATGGATAATTAATCAAGATCTTTGGATAAGTTTAAAGAGCCCAAAGTGGCAGCAAGTGATAAAGGCTCAAAAATCAAATTGTGACTCTTACTCCATGTAGTAAGATGGCACATTAAGAGAGATTGGTGGCTTAGTCATCTTACAAAGTGGGCCCCACACCACCAAGGCTTAAAAAATCTCTTTTAATTCACAAAAATGATATATCTCCCTACATCATTAAAATGAGAGATTATGGTGCTAAGTAATGGAGGAAAGGCTTCAAGCAAAGATCATATTTTTCAATAGTAACGTGAGTTACTTCATCAAATTCATACAAGACTAAAAAGTAACGGATGGAATTCAAGGATTTATATGATCCCTTACAATGCTTAGCAACGTAAGAATTGCGATTCTAAGGGAGTACGGTACAATCTTTCTCAAGAATATCATACGAAATTTTCCCTACTCCGATCTTGCCGTCACGTGTTTTGTCGCGATTGTCATGTGTTAGAGGGATTTTCAAGAGAATCGACTCAGGTATGTTAAGGCTATCCCTTCTTTCTTTTGGCATGATCTATACGATACAAATAAAACGAGCAAATGCACAATTTTCATAAATGACTCTATTCATAGAAATATTAGAGATGCTCATGTTCTTGATTCCCCATGTGTCATATTATTCTATCATCTGTTCATGGGTCTCAGAAAATACGTAAGTTGATAAAGTTTAATTCATGACATTAATCAAAGGCATAATGGTCTTATAACATTTCGAGAGATTTTATTAACGTACTTCTCATGCATTGCATTCATTTATTCATGTACACTGGCCCATGACCAGATGGCGTTATATACGCATATATATATATATATATATATATATATATATATATATATATGGGATATGGGAAAATGTTATGACGTTATATACGCACCACCACATGATCAGCTGGTATACGTTGATGATTTTGCCCACAGTGGCCGAGATGATATGATGGGATGCCTTCAGAGGCTTGATGATGTTATGAACACATGTACCTATGCACGACATAACATTCATACGCATATGCATAACACTATAAGTATTTCATAATTTATAGAGTTATCCAAACTTACATGTTGAGTCATTTACTCCATGTTGATTCCATGTCTTTTATATACTTATTTATGTGCCTCACATACTCGGTACATTATTCGTACTGATGTTCTTTTGTTAGGGATGCTGCATTCATGCCTGCAGGTATAGACAATCAGTTTGACGAGCCCTCATAGTAGACGAGGTTAGCATTCAACGAAGGATCGGTAAGACTCCACCTCATTCGGAGTGCAGCGGAGTCTATGAGTCATCGTGTCAGAATTTTGCTACAGACTTATGGGTAGGCCTGTACCCTGTCCCATTTGGTGTCAAATACTCTTAGAGGCTTTGTAGACAAATGTTCATTTTGTACAGTATGTCAGAGTCCTTGACGGCCCATATGTATTCATGTTTTAAGAAAGATGGTTCATTGATATAGTGCTTTCCCACTTATAGTTATACATTACGAGTTGTGGCCATGTTGGCCTAGTTACCAATGATAGTATGATAAGAAAGATATGTTACATTGATACTCGGTTGAGTAAGGCACCGGGTGCCCGTCGTGACCCTTCGGTTTGGGTCGTGACAAAAGTTGTATCAGAGCAGTTCTGTCTGATAGAGTCTACAAGCCGTGTCTAGTAGAGTCTTGTTTATGGATGTGTTGTGCACCACACTTATAAGCAGGAGGCTACAAGGCATTTAGGATTGTCACTCTTTCTTCTTACTCTAGATCGTGTGGTAGAGCTCAGTTGTAAGAACTCAATTTTCTAAACTCTATCTTATTCATAAGACAACGATGCCTACATCTAGAAAGACGGTTGGTAACAGATATAGCTGTTTTAGAGTTGAGTCAGAGGAACTCGATTTTTGCATCATGCTTATGATGGATAAATATGAGGTATTCATCAGATCATGTGTGTACTAAGATGTGTAAGTTTCTTGATAAGGATCCCTAAGGCAAGAATGTCTATGCACTCTTAAGGTAAAAAGGAATAAGAGAATCGGAAGGTAGATACAAGCTTCAACAAGTAAAAGAAGTAAGGTGAAGAAGGGTACGAGGTACTCAGTTAATGAAGATTAACTGTATTTGCAATTCAAGCATAGAAATATAAGCATTTTGAGTTACCTTCAACTGTAACGGAGGTATGTACAATTAGTCACACCCATCTCAGTTATGCTCCATGGGTGCCAACAGATATAGTTTAAAAGAAGGACGGAATATCAGGATCGAGCTGGGGTTAAAGTAACCCAAAATGTTGGATGGATTGCTAGCGTTAGCTGACATTTCCGAAGGATATTGCAAATGTGCTAATAGATCTCCTTGTGAGACACTCAGATGGTTCACTCTAAAATAGTATAGCTAGATATGAGTACTACAAAGATAGGCACTGGAAGCCTTGAAGGGATAAATATTACCTTAGTATGGCTCCCGTCCCTAGTAAAGAAAGAATGTTAGGCAATTCGAAGAGCAATGGATGGAGCAAGGGGAGCTAAAAGCAAAAGAATGTCTTGTTCGAGTTTTCAGAATAAAGTGATAGACATAAATGTTAGCGGGAAATAAGAAGAAAATTGATGAAGCATTATGACTAAGATATGATACATGGATGACAATAGTAGGTCAAAAAGATGACAGTATTACAGAGTCTATAATCAAGTGAAGGAAAAGACGAGAGGTGATAGGCCTTGAGACAACAAAAGAGTATAGGCCACAAAGTCATATCCTCATTTCGAGAAATAAGTTTGTGACTTCAACGCGACTACCAGAAGGAAAAGTTAGACCCTAGAGTAATAGAAATCAGTATGGGTTGCTGAACAAGATAAACTAAACATGAATTAGGGATTGAATGATTTGATAGTAGTCTGCATCATGAGAATTTCAGATTGCATTCCGGCGATAGTAGAATGGACGACAAAAGAATAACCTTTACAGGCCATTCATTCAGGAAGACGCTTTCCTAAAGCAATAAATGTGAGCAAAGTTATGCTTAAGGGACTGTGTGTGCCAGTTACATTAGGCGTCTCCCAGTTACATTAGGCGTCTCTCTCGTGAGTAAGGAATTTTGTTATCCTTGGTACAGAAGGATTTCCGCAAGGCGAGTAAGGGTCATCGATAATGTGAAAAGATGCCAAAGTTGAAGAGGTAAAACATCTATAGGTAGATTGTCGTATCTCTAAATCTTAGTTCTCCCCTAAAGGGGGTAATATGGAGTGAGGTGAAATTAAGTTAGAATTAAGTGGTTCTAGTAACTATGGAATGGTAAAGGAAGAATGCGATAAAAATGAGAAAGGGAGGATATTGCACTTATTCAAATCCTACAGATATGCTACGATTCCAGAACATTAAGCAAGCACGATGCCAAGGAGAGGAAGTAAGGGTTCCGGCCCGGGATGTTATTGATAAATAAAGAGCTAGCGGAAGATGTAAGTTAAGACAAAAGAAATAACCAAATAAAGATTACGCGGAGTAATGATATGAGAATGGGCCAACGAGTAGTTAGTAGTTGATTTAGGAAGAGCCTAGTTATGGCTAGTCAAGAGGATACAGACAAATCAACAAGTCGTGCAAGATAAATATAGTAAAACCCAATATAGTGAATTCATCCCCGCAATTATAACATTGTAATAATTGAGAAATATTCAGATAGGAGTCTGGGTAGTTAAAGGTACCATATGAGTGTTATAGAAATAATAGAGAATGCCACTGGGAAGATAATCAAAATATCAAGTTCAGAAGCAACCCTACAAGCACAAGGGCATGGAGGTAAGTAACTACGTATAATTATAGGCAAGGAAAGGACATCAAAAGGTCCGTCGAGTATACAATGTAATAAGCTCAGAGCTTTACAAGAATCATAGGATCCTCCCTAAGTATTACAACGAAAGACTAGCTGAGGAAATAAGGAAGAAGGCTTCAACCTAAGCTAAGTGACCTAAAGAGGAAATGGTCATGTAAACACAGTCTCACTACAACGTCGTATTCACTCTATAAGAAAGTGACACCTACCGTGGCTAATGAATAGGGAGTAAAAGCAACAGTAGGATTCGAGATCATATGAGTTGCATGAAAAGAATTATTCGATCAATGATCCAGAGTTACTTACGTTATGAACACACTTAAGATTTTGGAGTATCATCCATGCAACATATATGTTGATAATCATACTGCCGTAGAAGACTCCGGTATAAGATAAAAGAAAGAACTGAGCCCAGGTCATAGACAAAGGATTGAATTGTTAGGAGATAGTATTACGAATATTCCATAGCGTCCATGAAGGGCTAAAGTAATAACTAATACCATGAGCCGCATATCGGGAGATAGCTTAAGCCTACATAAAGGCTGATCAGAAGGAGGAGGAAACTAAAGAGTTACACCAACGAAGTAAATCAGGAATCTGATTATTGGACCCAGACAATTATAGACCTCGTGGTTGAGAACATTGCAGGATTACTCTTAGATATCAGAGGTACAAGAAAGATAGTACAGTAGCCATATTCTATAATGGCTCTACGATAAAGCCAGTTAGAAGAGAACCAGCCTTATAAGAGGTCAGTATGAAGCTCCTACCAGATTGTGTATGCACCAGAGGTGCAAGTATTATAATAGAGCTTTAAATTATGGATGGAAATTATACATATGTGGAAGGGAAGTCATGAAAGGGATAAAAGATGTGATGTGAGACTTTAAGGTAAGTAAGGTAAAGGTGGACAACGTACAAGATACTCAAATACAGAAGGTTGTGAATGGTCCATACTTCGGATAAACGGCTAGAAGCGTGGGAATTCAGTACCCAGGAATGATAACGGCGTCGCCAGTGGTATGTCTTCCAGCCTATGGTTTCTAGGTATCGAGAGGTCTAGTTAAGGGAGTAAAGAAGAGTTTGAGACGAAGTGATGTCCCGTTTGATGTTCCAGAATAACATAAGGAAATCTATGGTGCAAGCAAGTTGAAGGAATGTTGCAAATAGTATAAATAGATACATATAGGTCGCAAGCTAAAGTAAAGTAAAGCGACAAGGTTTGATGACAGGAGTAAGGATGAGAAAGGGCGAGTGGGAAGGTGACGAGAATGGATAAGTCCTCGGGATTAAGCCCATGAAAACAAGAGAGTTAATGGTTTCTCTAAGTTATAGAAAGTTCAGTATAGCCTGAATTAACTCAAAGGAATCTAAGACTAATAGCATCTAGAAGGAATGGAATGCTGCCCTGGTAGTGGAATGAGAGTGTAATTGTGATAGATAAAGGATGACGTTTGGGCCTTTGATTGAGTAATGATTTGAAGAGAATTTCATGAATTGTACGAGATTAAAATACCCACGCAAGTGAATCATATTGGGATGCTATAAAATACGGTTATTGAAGTACAGTATCTCCGCTAAGTGGATCAGCAAAATTACTTCAAATATTCCTCGATGCACGTAAGCCCTAGTGGCAACGTATTACGTAAAAAGTTTCAAGTTATTAGTGGTATATTGTAGATCAATATTGAGGTGAATCAACAATGGATTGACAAAAGTTACAAAGTATGTGATGAGATTAGGCCGTCATTCTTAAGATGAACAGTAATGATGAAGCATTAAAGGACTTAGATGTATATATATGGGATAAGTAACGAAAGTAACCTGGAGTCTGGTAGCAGACCTCAGTAACGATAAATCGAAGTAAGAGTTATGGTATAGTATGACCTACCTAGATGCAGTAAAATCATGCGGATACATAACCGGGTCTATGAAACAAGATATAGCAATATTCATAAGTTCAACAAAGTACCGAGCAAAGAACTTTAGTATACCTATATATGCCTAGAGGGATATCTTGTTAAGCTCTGTATATGTTTACAAAGTGAGGCATAGAGATTGGCTAAAAATAACTGGAGGAAAAAGGAAAGAAAAGTCGCATAGGCTCACTTACAAGGTCAGAGTCGTACATGCTGCGTGATAGAAGATAGCAATAGTTACGAGATTGAAAAGATTCCGATCACAAGTCATGGTGTGAGAAAGAGGCCTAAAGGGGAGAATGCCCTAGCCTTTGGATTTATTCACAAAGCAGTTGCCTAGATGGCAAGGAGAGTATTAAAGTATTCGAAAGACATAAGTTATGAAAATGATAAGTGCATCAGTCAACATTCGAGGACGAATGTTCCAAAGGGGGGAATGATGTTACACCCCATGTTTTCGTACGTGAAAGTACGCTATAAGTAAATTGATATAAGCTCGGAAATGAGATGGTACATCCCGCATTTTTATATGTTAAAGTTTCGTCATAAGTTAATCGACGTAAGTTCGGGGATGAGATTATTTTGAGATTATAAGAATTATGCTATTTCAATCAAGGGATGAGTAAATTCGTGAAGGTGAGAGGGTAAGCAAATTGAAGAAAATGAATTTCATCGAACTTTGACATTGTGAGATAAAATACGGTCCAAGCTATAATACCGAGTATTTATGGACTAGTACCATACAAGGTACAACATGACCATGATAGTAAGGTGTATAAAGTGTGTTAAAAATGAGTAGTATTTTAAGTAATTTGAGATAATTCTTAATTATGTGGGGTATTGGTTAATGGGAGATTAACAAGTTATTAAGAAATTGGTGGATAATTAATCAAGATCTTTGGATAAGTTTAAAGAGCCCCACGTGGCAGCAAGTGATAAAGGCTCAAAAATCAAATTGTGACTCTTACTCCATGTAGTAAGATGGAACATTAAGAGAGATTGGTTGCTTAGTCATCTTACAAAGTGGGGCCCACACCACCAAGGCTTAAAAAATCTCTTTTAATTCACAAAAATGATACATCTCCCTACATCATTAAAATGAGAGATTATGGTGCTAAGTAATGGAAGAAAGGCTTCAAGCAAAGATCATATTTTTCAATAGTAACGTGAGTTACTTCATCAAATTCATACACGACTACAAAGTAATAGATGGAATTCAAGGATTTATATGATCCCTTACAATGCTTAGCAACGTGAGAATTGCGATTCTAAGGGAGTATGGTGCAATCTTTCTCAAAAATATCATACGAATTTTTCCCTACTCCGATCTTGCCGTCACGTATTTTGTCGCGATTGTCGTGTGTTAGAGGGATTGTCAAGAGAATTGACTCAGGTATGTTAAGGTTATCCCTTCTTTCGTTTTGGCATGATCTATACGACAAAATGAAACGAGCAAATGCACAATTTCCATAAATGACTCTATTCATAGAAATATTAGAGAAGCTTATTTCTTGATTCCCCATGTGTCATATTATTCTATCATCTGTTCATGGGTCTCAGAAAATACGTAAGTTGATAAAGTTACTTCATGACATTAATCAAAGGCATAATGGTCTTGTGACATTCCGAGAGATTTTATTAACGTACTTCTCATGCATTACATTCATTTATTCATGTATATTGACCCATGACAAGATGGCATTATATACGCGTATATATGTATATTATATATATATGGGATATGGGAAAATGTTATGGAGTTATATACGCACCACCATCTGATCAGCTGGTATACGTTGATGATTTTGCCCACAGTGGCCGAGATGATATGATGAGATGCTCTCAGAGGCTTGATAATGTTATGAACACATGTACCTATGCACAATATGACATTCATATGCATATGCATAACACTATAAGTATTTCATTATTTACAGAGTTATCCAAACTTACAGGTTGAGTCATTTACTCTATGTTGATTCCATGTTGGGGATGCTGCATTCATACCTGCAGGTATAGACAATCAGTTTGACGAGCCCTCATAGTAGACAAGGTTAGCATACAGCGAAGGATCTGTAAGACTCCACCTCATTCGGAGTGCAACGGAGTCTATGAGTCATCGTGTCAGAATTTTGCTACAGACTTATGGGTAGGCCGGTAGCCTGTCCCATTTGATATCAAATACTCTAAGAGGCTTTGTAGACAAATGTTCATTTTGTACAGTATGTCAGAGTCCTTGACTGCCCATATGCATTCATGTTTTAAGAAAGATGGTTCATTGATATAGTGCTTTCCCACTTATAGTTATATACATTACGAGTTGTGGCCATGTTGGCCCAGTTACCAATGATAGTATGATAAGAAAGATATGTTACGTTGGTACTCAGTTGAGTAAGGCACCAGGTGCCCATCATGACCCTTCGGTTTAGGTCGTGACAACGAGGTGCCGGGGAAATATGATGATTTAATCATGGGCACGAAGTTCCGTGGAAACATGAAAATGGGTTGAGACCCGTGTTTACGAAAAATATAAAAATGGGTTGAGACCTGTATTTTTATAATTATGAAATGGGGTGTCACATGGTGACTTTTAATTGAAAGAATTATATTCAAAATATTTATTTGGAAGGATTTTTATTCAAAAAGTATTATTTGAAAGAATTGCATTTGAAAGATATTTATTTGAGGAAATTATATTTGAAAAAGAGTTACAATAACAAGAACAACAACAACCTAGTAAAATCCCACTAATGGGGTCTGGGAAGGTAGTGTGTACGCAGACCTTACCCCTACCCCGAAGGAGTAGAGAGGCTATTTTCGAAAGACCCTTGGCTCAAGAAAACAAAAAGACAAAAGGACAAAAGGAGACAATATTAGTATCACCACAACAATCATAGGAAAAATAGGAACACCATGAAATGCAGAAGAAAGATGCAAAGCAAAAGCGATAGCTAGTAAATAGGACATGCACTGAAAAGAGAAGTAGTAAAACACAACATTGTCACTAGCTATCTTAGACAAAAACCCTACCTGGCTAGTCCCACAATGGTACGAAGTAAGTCAAGACTCAACTACATCCTAACCTACGACTCTAATACTTGACCTCCATATCTTCCGATCAAGTGTCATGTCCTCGGAAATATAGAGCCTCGCCATATCCTGTCTGATCACCTCTCCCCAATACTTCTTAGGCCGCCCTTTATCTCTTCTCGTGCCCTCCACAACCAGCCACTCACACCTCCGTACCGGAGCATCTGGGCTTCTCCTTTAAACATGTCCGAACTATCTAAGCCTCGCTTCACGTATCTTGTCATCAATGGGAGCCACATGCACCTTCTCCCAAATAACATCATTCCTAATCTTATCTATCCTAGTGTGCCCGCACATCCAACTCAACATCCTTATTTCTGCTACTTTCATCTTCTGGATATTTGAGTTCTTAACGGGCCAACACTCAACCCCATATATCATGGCCTGTCTAACCACCGCTTTATTGAACTTACCTTTGAGTATTGGTGGTACTTTCTTGTCACACAGGACTCTAGATGCTAACCTCCACTTCATCCATCCTACCCCAATACGGCGTGTGACATCCTCGTCGATCTCCCGTCCCCCTGGATAACCGAACCAAGGTACTTAAAGCTGCCTCTACTCGGGATGACCTGTGATTCAAGCCTCACATCCACGCCCACTCCCCCCGGCTCAGCGCTGAACTTACACTCTAGGTATTCTGTCTTTGTCCTGCTCAGCTTGAAACCCTTAGACTCAAGAGCATATCTCCAAACCTCTAGTATCTCGTTAACACCGGCTCGCGACTCATCAATCAGAACTATGTCATCGGCAAATAGCATGCACCATGGCACCTCCCCTTGAATATGGTGTGTTAACGCATCGATCACCAGGGAGAATAAGAACAGACTGAGCACAGGACCTTGGCGTAACCCCATTACAATCGGAAAATGCTCAAAGTCGCCTCCTACTGTCCTAACCCGAGTCTTAGCCCCATCATACATGTCCTTAATCGCCATAATGTAGGGAACCGACACACCTTTTACCTCCAGGCATCTCCAGAGAACTTCTCTAGGAACCTTGTCATACGCTTTCTCTAGTTCAATAAAGACCATGTGCAGATCCTTCTTCCTCTCTCTGTATAGTTCCACCAACCTCCTAACAAGGTGTATAGCCTTTTTAGTCAAACGACCCTGCATGAACCCGAACTGGTTGTCAGATACAGACACTGACATCCTCACCTTCGCTTCAACCACCCTCTCCCATACTTTCATGGTATGACTTAGTAATTTGATACCCCTATAATTGTTACAACTCTGGATATCACCTTTGTTCTTATACAATGGGACCACCGTACTCCACATCCACTCATCCGGCATCCTCTTTGCCTTAAAAATAACATGAAACAACCTAGTTAACCACTCCAAACCTGCTCTTCCCACACACTTCCAAAATTCCACCGGAATCTCGTCTGGCCCAGTCGCTCTACCCCTCCTCATCTTACGCATAGCTCCCATGACCTCCTCAACCTCAATACTCCTGCAGTACCCAAAGTCACGATGACTCTCAAAATGCTCCAATTCTCCTAGCACAATATCCCGATCCCCTTCTTCATTCAGAAGTTTATGAAAGTAAGTCTTCCATCTCCTCTTAATCTGGGCATCTTCCATCAATACTCTACCATCTTCGTCCTTGATGCATTTCACTTGGTCCAAATCCCTAGCCTTCCTCTCTCTCAACTTGGTTAGTCGGAATAACTTATTCTCCCCACCTTGTTTACCTAGTTCCTCGTACATACGACCATAAGCCGCAGTCTTAGCCTCTGTGACCGCCAGCTTAGCCTCCTTCCTAACTGTCTTATACCTCTCCATGCACACTCACCTCTCCTCTTCACTTATGCTCCCCACTAACTTCAGGTACGCCGCCTTCTTTGCTTCAACTTTACCTTGGACCACTTCATTCCACCACCAGTC
>AWOL01S0018090.1:5258-18656 GCA_000715115.1 Nicotiana otophora
GTCATGCATATTTATATTTGGGACTACGAGGCGGTATGTTGGGAGTGCCCCTATTGTTTACCTCTATTTACTGTACTGATATTTTTTTGAAACTTCTTATTGTTTAAATTCTCAATCATTTCAAAATATGATTATATCTTCTATCTTACTTTCTTTTAAACCAGTAGCGCTCTGACCCGACCTCATCACTACTCTACCGAGGTTAGTCTTGACACTTACTGGTACCATCATGGCATACTCATACTACACTCTGCACATCCTTTTATGCATATCCAGGTTCTTTCCACAAGACCAGATACCAGTGAGTTGGACCGCACGTGGAGACTTCAAGGTATATCTGCCAGCGTCCGCAAACCTCGGAGTCCCCCTCTATCTTTACTATGTATTTTTCCTTATTCTCCTTAGACTCTGATGTATAGAGACACCTAGTATTTGCTATTACAAGCTTGTGACTTATTCTCACCGGATTTTTGGAGTTGTAATTATTTAATGGCAGTTTTATATTTATATAACATGTGTTGAGATTGGACTTTAGTTTACTATTCATTGATTCCGCAAATTGTTAGGCTTACCTAGTCTTAGAGACTAGGTGCCAACACGACGTCCTACGGAGGGGAAATGGGGTCGTGACAATAACATAACCCAGACTGGCTTAAGGTCTCAAATCACATCAAACAACGTCAAAACTACGAATCGCACCATAAATCGAACTTATGAATTTCCAAATCTTCTAACTTCCAAAACTCACGCCGAAACATATCAAATCAATCTGGAATGACGTCAAATTTTGTATGCAAGTTCCAAATGACATAACAAAACTAATCCAACTTTCAAAATCGCAACCTGAGCATGATATCAACAAAGTCAACTCCCGGTCAAACCTCTTAACCTTCCAAAACTTCAACTTTCCAATTTTCGCCAAAATGCATCAAATTACCCTACGGACCTCCAAATCCAAATCCGGACGCATGCCTAAGTCCAAAATCACCATATGAAACTATTGGAAACATCAAAATGCCATTTCGGTGTCGTATGCACAAAAGTCAGAACTCCGGTCAACTCCTATTGTTTAAGCTTCTAAACAAGAATCCTTCTTCCAAATTGATCCTGAATCATCCGAAAACTGAACTCGGCCACACACGGACGTCATAACACATAATACAAAGCTGCTCAAGACCTGTAATGACCTGACTTGTCGTTTCAAGAATTAATACCCCGTTCAGTGACTTAAGGTCTCGAGCAACTTTGTAATAAGTATTATGACCCGCGGGTATGGTCGAGTTTGATTTTCAAAAGATTCAGAATTAAATTAAAAGAATAATTCTTATTTAGAAGCTTAAATGGAAAGAGTTGACCGGAGAGTTGACTTTTAAGCCAACGACCCCGCAATAGAATTTCGATAATGGCGATAACTTTGTATGATGATTTCGGATTTAAGCGTATGTTCGGATTTGGATTTGGATGTCCGTAGGACAATTCGACGCATTTTGGCGAAAGTTGAAAAATAGAAGATTTTAGAAAGTCCGGCCGAAAGGTGAATTTTTGATAACGAGGTCGGATTTCGATTCCAAAAATGGGAATAGCTCCATTACGTCAGTTATGACTTGTGTGCAAAATTTGAAGTCATTCCGGATTGATGTGATACGTTTCGGCGCAAAATATATAAGTTGGAAGATTTGAAAACCCATAATTCGATTCGATGCGCGATTCACAATTTCGGCATTATTTGATGTGGTTTGAAGCCTCGACTAAGTTTGTATTGTATATTGGCTAAAGTCCTGAGGGCCTCGGGTGGATTCGGAATGTTAACGGATTGATTTTTGGACTTGAAGGAACTGTTAGAAATCTGCCACTGGTGTCATCGCATCGTAGAAGCGAGGTTGAGGTCGCAGAAGCGAAAGGGACAGGCTTGGGCAGTGGTCACAGGTGCGAAAAATATCTCGCACCTGTGAGAACACAGAAGCGGACAGAGAAGGAGCATAAGCGGAAGGGCATCGCAGATTCGCGTGTGGCATCGCAGAAGCGATTCTCGCAGATGCGATGGTCGACTGAGCAGTGCACTTCCGTAGAAGCGAGTTTTGACTCGCAAAAGCGGCTCCGCAGATGCGGCAACTTGTCCGCAGGTGCGAAACTGAATAGAAACATTAAGGACCAAAGTTGATCATTTTGCCATTTTCGATTGGGATTTTGGAGCTCGGTTTTTGGGCGATTTTGGAGGAGTTCTTCAAGACTTTGACTTGGGTAAGTGCTCTATATCCTAAAGTGATTATATTTCATGAATCTATGGTTCTATTCATCTTTTAATTCAGATTTAATTTGAGAAAATCAAGTTTTTTGCAAAATCTTCCAAAAACAAAACTTTAAGATTTGGAGCTCGAGTTGTAATTGGAATTCAATAATATTGGAATGGTTGAACTTGTATCGGAATGGGAGTTCGGATTTCATGAAAATTATGTCGAGTTCTGAGGGGCGGGCCCCGAGTTGACTTTTGTTGTCTTTTTGGAATAAATTTTTAAGTCGACGTATTATTATCCGGAATTATTTCCGATGAATTTTAATGAAGTTATACAATTGAAGTGGATAGATTTGAGCTGTCCGGAGGTCAATTAGAGCAAGAAGATGATTTTGGAGTATCGACATAACTGCAAAAAGGTAAGTGTCTTGCCTAACCTCGAGTGGGGGAATTACCCCTTAGGAATCGAGTCTTATGTGCCATTATGAAATGTGAAAAGCCGTGTACGCGAGGTGATGAGTACGTACTCGAGCTTATATGTGCAAATTTTATTGGGTTAAAGTCTTAGGTATTATTGTGTAGTAAATTGGATAATTATGGGCATTTATTAAATTATCTATTTGTCATGCCTAAATCCTTGTTGTTGAATTTGTTGTTATATGACAATTTGATGTGATTGTTACTTGAATATTTATGTAATTCCGTGAGTTTGTTGGTTTGATAATTCTTGGAATTTAATTTCATTATGAATTTTCCCTATGCAAATAATTAATTAAGCAAGCTTAAGAAGATGTGTTAATATAATTATCTAAATTTGGATTAATGAAAGCGTTGCCCTATGCTAGTTATTTTCTATCTCTGTTGATTGTTTTTGAGGTTTTATACATATCGTGTGAGGCCTTCGGCTATTTGTTGTAAAATTAATTGATTTGGTTGTATCTTTGGAATTGTTTGTGGCCATTGGGCAAATTGTGATATGAATTGATTTTGTTATGTTGCCGTGTAAATTGTTGTGTTAATTGAGTTATTATTTTGAGGATATAAGGGTGGCATTACACTATTGATATTATGAGGGTATAAGGGTGTCATTTCACTGTTGTTGTGTTTGTTGGAATATTGTCTGGACGGAGCGATAAGGGTGGCTATAGGAGAGATAAGGGTGGCTATAGGAGCGATAAGGGTGGCTATTGATATTGTCAGGGATGAGGAATAAGGGAGGCTATTATAGGAGTGATAAGTGTGGCTATTGTCAGGGATGATATGTGATGATGTGGAATTGTTACGTTGGTGATTTTTATGTGATGTTGTGATTTTTCTTATTTTTATTTTTATATCTTGTGCCATTGGTCTTATTGTTGGTAAATTGGTAATAGTCTGATCTATGCTGAAAATGGGAGCCTGTGGCTATTGCCAAACGGATTATGAAATAAAATGTGGGCACGAGGTGCCATGAGTAAATAATGATGATATTGGCACGTGAATTGTCCATGCAGTTGTGATATGAAATGTGGGCACGAGGTGTCGTGGTTAAATGATAATGATAATTGCATGTGAGTTGTCTGTGCGATTGTGATAAATAAATTGGCACGAGGTGCCGTGGAAATATGAAATTGGGATGAGACCCGTACTTTATGATTTTGAAATGAGGTGCCACATGGTGACTTTTATTCGAAAGATACCTATTTGAAGGAACTATATTTGAAAAAGATTTTTTTGAAAGAATTATATTTGAAAGATATTTATTGAAATGTATTATATCCTTAAGAGTATTATTTGAGAAGAATTATATGTGAAAGATATTCATTTGAAGGGCTTGATTTAATTGGGTGTACTTATATTTATTAATTATTGAGCGATACTAATGGTGATCTTGTTGCTATGCTATGCATTTGACTGGTTGATTTGTGTTGTCGTTATTATTATTATTTGTTTCATATTTTTTTGTATATCATATTGCACATGTTTTAAGACTAGTGAGTGTCTTGACTGTACCTCGTCTCTACTCCACTGAGGTTAGTCTTGATACTTACTGGGTACCGACCGTGGTGTACTCATACTATACTTCTGCACATTTTTGTGCAGAGCTAGGTATTGGAGATATCGGACTTGGACAGAGTTAAAACGGGATCGTAAGGATTCAAGGTAGAGCTGCTTGGTCGTCGCAGTCCCTTGGAGTCTTTTCATTTCATTGTACTGTTAATTTTTAATCAAACAGTATTGTATATTCGGTCCTTGTGATCATTTCATGTATTCAGTTAGAGTTCATGACTCTGTATTACCAGTCTTGGGTGGTTGTTGTATTCATAACTATTTCCGCTGTTAGTTTAAAAAAAATGGCTTGAAATGTAATTGAAATCGGCTTACCAAGTCTTAGAGACTAGGTGCCATCACGACGCCTGAGGTGGGATTTTGGATCGTGACAAGTGGGTATCAGAACTCTAGGTTCATAGGTTCTACGAGTCACGAACTAGTCTAGTAGAGTTTTGCGGATCGGTACGAAGACGTTTGTACTTATCTTCGAGAGGCTACAGAACTGTTAGGAAATTTCCACTTCTTTCATTCATGTCATGTGGATTTATTGATTGTGGAATTTGAGTCTTTTTATCTCTATTCTATCACAGATGGTGAGGACACGTGCTACCGGGTTAGCTGAACAGGCATCCGCACATACTGCTAGGGCTGCAAGAGGCCGGGGCTAAGGTGAAGGCTGAGGTAGAGGTCGAGGAAGGGTACATTCCGCGATTAGAGCACCTGTCAAAACAACAGTTGAGGAGCCACCAGTAGCTCCAGTTGGGGGACAGGTACCAGAAGCACCAGTTGTTATCCCAGACTTTAGGAGACTTTAGCACAGTTTCTGAGTATATTTGGTACGTTAACTCAGGCGGGATTGATCTCTGTTGCACCAAATATTTCGCAGATTTTGGGGGATTAGCTCAGACTCCTACCACAACTCCAGAGCAGCCGGTTCATGTTGGTCAGGTTTCGGGTATAATACCGGTACAACCTGTTATTCCGGTTCGGCCTGAGGTCAGGCCAGAGGCATCAGAAGAAGAACAAAGAGACTTGAAAGGTTTAAGAGTTATAGCCCACTTACTTTCAGTGGCACAGCTACAGAGGATGCCCAAGGATTTCTAAAAAATTATCACTATATTCTCCGCACTATGGGTATTGTGGAAGTGAGCGGAGTTGCCTGTACTACATTTCAACTGTCAGGCGCAGCGTATCAGTGGTGGCAAATCTATGAAGAAGGTAGACCAGCCGATGTAACACCACCAACTTGGGCTCAATTTTCAGAAATGTTCTTGAAAGAGTTTGTTTCCTAGACTCTCCTAGATGCGTGGTGCAGAGTTTGAACAGTTTCATCAGGGCACTATGACAGTGTCAGAATATGCTATCAGATTCAGTGAGTTAGCCCGTCATGCACCTATCTTAGTTCCTACAGTCAGAGACGGGTCCGCAGCTTCATTAAGGGGCTCGATTATGATATTAAAATATGCATGGCTCGAGAATTGCAAACTGATACTCTATTTCAACAAGTAATGGAGATTGAGAGGAAGATTGAGGGTGTTTTAGGTAAGGAAATGGAGTCTAAGGAGGCCAAAAGGTTTCGAGGCTCTAGAGGGTTCAGTGGATTTTACTCTTCAACTATGACCCATTATAGCAGAGGCTCGAGCAGTTGGCCAGCTCAGTTCGCACATCAGTTTACTCGGAGTACTCCAGCAAGTTCTTACAATGCATTACAGGTATGAGATTATTATAATGGTTATTCCAGTTATCCGGCACAGACTCAGTATGAGCAACCGCGACCTCAGAGGGGCTGTTATGAGTGTGGTGACATTAAGAACATTATGAGAGATTGTCCCAGACTTGGGAGGGGTGGATTTTATCACAACACTTAGACTATGGGCCCCAATGCAATTACTACCCCACGTGCACAACCAGTTAGGGGTGGAGGACAGACGGGTAGAGGGAGCCTAAGAGGTGGAGGCCCGACCCGTTGATATAATTGCTATGATTTGGCTGAGCCCGATACACCAGATGGTGTCGTTACAGGTACGATCCCGATTTGTTATAAAATAATATTTTCCCTTAGTTGGATTCGGATCTGAATATTGAGGTGAGTCCTCCTATTATGCTCCACTTTATGGGTGAGCTTCGTAATTTTGTGACCCACTTATATGTTTATCCCTGTTGGAAGATTTGAAGATGTGAGCTCGTGTCTGTCATTTTTTATTTTTGGGCACCATTGAGGGCTATAAGTCCAAAAGTAGCTTTTATTATTCATTACAGTGGGTTTGATGTATTTCGAAATAACTGATTCCAATTTTATAAATTATATGCCCTACCGGTATGGGGGTTCATTATGTATTATGAAAATGTTTAAGAAATTTATTAAAAAGAAGAAAGAAAGGAAATTGAAATTTCAGTTGGCACAACGTGCAAAATACTTGTGATTCGGAGTTGAGGACGAGATCCTCGCATTTTTATATGATGTGAAATATTTAAACCGGGCTGCAAGCCGCAATGGAAGTTATATAAGGACGAGGTCCTTGTGGTAAAATATTTATGAGTTTAAATTCTCCATTTGTGAAGTTTAATTTGTACTATAGTACTAATAGGGAGTTATGCCTGATAGGCTTGTGTGATAATTCTTTTATGTTTTTTTGTGCCATAATTATGCTGTAATTATTGAGTTTTAGCCTATGAGGTGAGTGCCCAGGTGCGTTAAATGTGACTTGTTAATTCAGGAAAAAATAATTATGAGGTATTCATGCCTCACATTTTGT
Organism: Nicotiana otophora; assembly: GCA_000715115.1. Classification (NCBI taxonomy): domain Eukaryota; kingdom Viridiplantae; phylum Streptophyta; class Magnoliopsida; order Solanales; family Solanaceae; genus Nicotiana; species Nicotiana otophora. The sequence continues at coordinate 12,279 of AWOL01S0018090.1, forward strand.
TGTCAGTGTTGTGAAAAGTTCGAAACGAGGTTTTGGTTAAAATGAGATTAATTGATGATGTTGCAATTAATTATGAACAACTTTTAAGACTAGATATGTGGTGATGAGCATACATATGATGTGCTTCATGTCCTGATATCATTATGTTAATGCCGTGCTTGTAATGCTGAGATTAGTGTTATTAATATATACATTGTGGTGCTTTGTCGGGTTGTGGATGTGTTGTTAGGAGTTGTTTTGGTGTTACTCTGGCAGGTGGATAGGCCCATTTACAAGGGAGACTCTGTCGAAATTTCTGAAAAATTTGGGAGTTAGAAAAATTTGGGATATTGATATCTGGGAAAGAAGAGATAAGATATGTTATGTATTTGAGGGCGAATGATCCTAAGCGGGGAAGAATGTAACACCCCAAAAAAAATTTGAAGTACTTCAACACTATCAAGAAAGTTGATGTGTGCATAGGCACGAGTTGCTATAGCCAGTTGAGACTAATACTATGCATTGTTGTGAAAATCAAGCCTTTTGAAAATGTTTGGAGTGTAAGAAATTGGTCTTAAAGTTTACAAATATGGATAAAAGCAATAGTCTCAAATGAGATGGTGTTGTTGGGCTTATCTCAAATGCGGTAACGTGGGATCGACCGTGAGTATATGTGTAAAAGAAAAAATCATCAATTTGGTAACCTCAGAATAATTCTTAGCACGTTCGAGGACGAACGTTTGTTTAAGAGGTGGAGAACGTAACGACCCGACTTGTCGTTTCAAGAATTAATGCCCCGTTTAGTGACTTAAGGTCTCGAGCAACTTCGTAATAAGTATTATGACTCGCGGGTGTGGTCGAGTTTGATTTTTGGAAGATTCAGAATTAAATTAAAAGAACAATTCTTACTTAGAAGCTTAATGGAAAGAGTTGACCGGAGAGTTGACTTTTGAGCAAACGACCTCGGAATAAAATTTTGATGATGGAAATATCTTCGTATGATGATTTCGGATTTATGCGTATATTCGGATTTGGATTTGGAAGTCCGTAGGATAATTCAACGTATTTTGGCGAAAGTTGAAAAATAGAAGATTTTGAAAAGTTCGACCGAATGGTGAATTTTTGATAATGAGGTCAGATTTTAATTATGGAAATGGGAATAGATCCATTACGTCAATTATGACTTGTGTGCAAAATTTGAAGTCATTCCGAATTGATTTGATACGTTTCGGCACAAAATATAGAAGTTAGAAGATTTGAAAACTCATAATTCGATTCGATGCGCGATTCGTAATTTCGGCATTGTTTGATGTGGTTTGAAGCCTAGACTAAGTTCGTATTGTATTTTGGGATATGTTGGTATATTTGGTTAAAGTACCGAGGGCCTCGGGTGGATTTCGGAAGGTTAGCGAATTGATTTTTGGACTTGAAGGAACTGCTGGAAATCTGCCACTGGTGTCATCGCATTTGCGATGAAATTGATCGCAGATGTGCCATCGCATAAGTGAGGTTGAGGTCGCAGAAGAGAAAGGAACAGGCTTGGACAGTGGTCGTAGGTGCAAAAAATATCCCGCACCTGCGAGATCGCAGAAGCGGACAGAGAAGGCGCATAAGCGGAAGGGCATCGCAGATGCGCGTGTGGCATCGCAGAAGCGATTCTCGCAGAAGCGGAAATGCTTCCGCAGATGCAATGGTCGACTGGGCAGTGCACTTCCGCAGAAGCGAGTTTTGACTCGCAAAAGTGGCTCCACAGATGCGGCAACTTGTCCGCAGGTGCGAAACTGGACAGAAACATTAAGGACCAAAGTTGGTCATTTTGCCATTTTCGATTGGGATTTTGGAGCTCGGTGTTTGGGCGATTTCGGAGGAGTTCTTCAAGACTTTGACTTGGGTAAGTGCTCTATATCCTAAAATGATTATATTTCATGAATCTATAGTTATATTCATCTTTTAATTCGGATTTAAATGGAGGAAATCAAGATTTTTGCAAAATCTTCCAAAAACAAAAATTTAAGATTTGGAGGTCGAGTTGTAATTGGAATTCGATACAATTGGTATGGTTGAACTCGTATTGGAATGGGTATTCGGATTTCATGAAACTTATGTCGGGTTCTGAGGGGCGGGCCCCCGCGTTGACTTTTGTTGACTTTTTGGAATAAATTTTTAAGTCGACATATTATTATCCAGAATTGTTTTCGATGAATTTTAATGAAGTTATACAATTGAATTGGATAGATTTGAGCTGTCAGGAGGTCAATTCAAGAAAGAAAGCGATTTTGGAATATCGGCATAACTTCAAAAAGATAAGTGTCTTGCCTAACCTCGAGTGGGGGAATTACCCTTTAGGCATCGAGTCTTATGTGCCATTGTGAAATGTGAAAAGCCGTGTACGTACTCGAGCTTATATGTGCAAATTTTATTAGGTTAAAGTCTTATGTATTATTGTGTAGTAAATTGGATAATTATGGGTATTTATTAAATCATCTATTTGTCATGCCTAAATCCTTGTTGTTGAATTTGTTGTTATATGAAAATTTGATGTGATTGTTACTTGAATATTTATGTAATTCCGTGAGTTTGTTGGTTTGATAATTCTTGGAATTTAATTTCATTAGAAATTTTCCCTATGCAAATAATTAATTAAGCAAGCTTAAGAAGATGTGTTAATATAATTATCTAAATTTGGATTAATGAAGGTGTTGCCCTATGCTGATTATTTTCTATCTCTGTTGATTATTTTTGAGGTTTTATACACATCGTGTGAGGCCTTCGGCTATTTGTTGTGAAATTAATTGATTTGGTTGTATCTTTGGAATTGTTTATGGCCATTGGGAAAATTGAGATATGAATTGATTTTATTATGTTGCCGTGTAAATTGTTGTATTAATTGAGTTATTATTTTGAGGATATAAGAGTGGCATTTCACTGTTGATATTAGGTGGGGTATAAGGATGGCATTTCACTGTTGTTGTGTTTATTGGAATATTATCTGGACGGAGCGATAAGGGTGGCTATAGGAGAGATAAGGATGGCTATAGAAGCGATAAGTGTGGCTATTGATATTGTCAGGACGGAGGGATAAAGGAGGCTATTATAGGAGTGATAAGGGTGGCTATAGGAGAGATAAGGGTGGCTATTGTAAGAGATGATATGTGATGATGTGGAATTGTTGCGTTGGTGATTTTTATGTGATGTTGTGATTTTTCTGTTTTTATTTTTATATCTTATGCCATTGGTCTTGTTGTTGGTAAATTGGTAATAGTCTGATCTATGCTGAAAATGAGAGCTTATGGCTATTGCTAGGCGGATTATGAAATAAAATATGGGCATGAGGTGCCGTGAGTAAATAATGATGATATTGGCATGTGAATTATCCGTGCAGTTGTGATATGAAATGTGGGCACGAGGTGCCGTGGTTAAATGATGATGATAATGGCACGTGAGTTGTCCGTGCGGTTGTGATAAATAAATTAGCACGAGGTGTCGTAAAAATATAAAATTGAGCTGAGACCCATACTTTATGATTTTGAAATGAGGTGTCACAGGGTGACTTTTATTCGAAAAATACTTATTTGAATGAATTATATTTGAAAAAGATTTATTTGAAAGAATTATATTTGAAAGATATTTATTGAAAAGTATTATATCCTTAAGAATATTATTTGAGAAGAATTATATGTGAAAGATATTCATCTGAAGGACTTGATTTAATTGGGTGTACTTATATTTATTAATTGTTGAGCGATACTAATGGTGTTCTTGTTGCTCTGATGTGCATTTCACTGGTTGATTTGTGTTGTCTTTATTATTATTATTATTTGTTTCCTATTATTTTGTATATCATATTGCACATGTTTTTAGACTACTGAGCGTCTTGATTGTACCTCGTCTCTACTCCGCTGAGGTTAGTCTTGATACTTACTGGGTACCGACTGTGGTGTACTCATACTACACTTCTGCACATTCTTGTGCAGAGCCAGGTTTTGGAGATATCGGACTTGGACAGAGTTAAAGCGGGATCGTAAGGATTCAAGGTAGAGCTGCTTGGTCGTCACAATCCCTTGGAGTTTTTTCATTTCATTGTACTGTTAATTTTTAATCAAACAGTATTGTATATTCGGTCCTTGTGATTATTCCATGTATTCGGTTAGAGTTCGTGACTCCATATTACCAGTCTTGGGTGGTTGTTGTATTCATAACTATTTTCGCTGTTAGTTTCAAAAAAAATGGCTTGAAATGTAATTGAAATCGGCTTACCTAGTCTTAGAGACTAGGTGCCATTACGACGCCTGAGGTAGGATTTTGGATCGTGACAAGACCTTACGCCGCCGAACGGGACGCTAATTCTCAAAATGACCGGTCAGGTCGTTACAATAAAGATTTTAATATCCATTACTATTATTTATATCAATAAATGATTTGAAGTATTTATTATGAGAACTTTAAAATTTTCAATTTCATTTAATTAAAATTTTTTAAAAAATAATCATAAGATTTGATCATAGAGGTGTTGTCGACGCACATGTTTAGCTTTTGTCTATGATAGATTTTAATTTTTTAAACTTAAATTGTAAATACTTAAGTAAAAACACAAAACCTCAATGTAAATATAAATAAATCAAAGTAATAATATTGTATAAACTTGTAAACATAATCTTCTTTATCCAAAATTTCAGAATTCTAATCTTCTCTATTGGCTTAGAAACATGATGCATGTGCACCCGTTGCCCATTGGGTTAGTAAAATAATTTATAAGCAAGAGCAGAAAAGAAAAAGGAGAAATACAGACGAAATCAAAATGTAAAAAGAATGTACCAAAAAAATCAATTTTAACTTAGCAGTTATGAAAATGGTATGATGATATGAATTGAGTTTAAATGAAAAAATATTGATGAATACAGTTGACCCTAACTTATTTGAAATTGAGATACAATTATAGTTGTTATTAAGAAACTGGTGAGCTTGTGAGGCGAAGATAGAAGAGGAAAAAGAAAAGAGCATGGCATTATGATTTTTGGTGTTTGACTAATGGAGGATATTTTGGAATTTATAAGAAAATATAAGGGACAATAAACTAATTTACTTTGTCAAACTAAAAATGTTTTTAAGTTTAAAAGATAAAAGATTATAACTTTAGGCTTGTTCTGGTTTAAAAGCATTTTTATTGCTTGCCAAATATCAATACAAGCCAAAAAATATATTCAAATTGGTATGACCAACTTTTAAACCAATTTAAGTTACATGTAATAACTTTCTTTTATTTTGAGTATGTGACCAAATTTTTTTTTTATAAAAATTATAGTAACATTTAATATATAGAAAAATGGTTTGCTTTTTTACTATTCCATTTTGAATATTATATTTTTTTTATTTAATCAAACGCTCTTTTGTGTAAAATGTTATTAAATATAAAGAGTGAAAGTATTTAATTTTAAAACACTACAAGCTTCTCCAAAGGCCAAAAGTGTTTTTTTTTCCCTAAGCATTTCTTTTCTTAACTTAAGGTATTTGACCAAGTGTCTTTTGAGAAAAAAATACTTTTGGGAAGAAGCAGAAGCAGTTTTTGCGAAGCAGAAAAAAATAGTTTCTTCCCAAAGCAGAAGCAGAAGCAGTTTTGACTTTTTTTCTTACCAAAAACACCCTTAACATATATACCAAAATAACCGTTAAATCTAATACTTAGTATATTAATGTATAAGTATTTCTTCTTATTTTTAAGATAGTTTTCTAATATATAGTGACTTTAGGGGTGAATACTTTTATATTTGTTGAATGATTTTTAATATATTTGAATAATATTAAAAGAATTAAAGTACTTTTTAATTTTATTTTTATATTTTAATTAAATAAAATAAAAATATTTAATTATTTCCTGTAATAATATATTTTTGAGATTATTTATTTACTTATAATATTAATTAGTAAGTAAATTTATTCATGTCCTTATTTGTAATTTAATACTTAAAAGTACTTTTTGAAAAGTTTGGCCAAATACAAATTATTGCTCAAAAGTACTTTTTAGAGTGATTAACCAAACACAAATTGCTTCTCTCTGAAAGTATTTATTTTTTTAAAACACTTTTGAAAAAAGCACTTTTCTAAATAAGGTGAATTTTACACCTTGGCCAAACAGGCTATAAATCAACCAATGGGAATCTATATCTATATATTGACAAGGTGGGTTGCTCTGATGGTAAGCACCCTCCACTTCCAACCAAGAGGTTGTGAGTTCGAGTCACCCCAAGAGCAAGGGTGGGTAGTTCTTGGAGGGAAGGATGCCGAGGGTCTATTGGAAACAGCCTCTCTACCCCAGGGTAGGGGTAAGGTCTGCGTACACACTACCCTCCCCAGACCCCACTAGTGGGATTATACTGGGTTGTTGTTGTTGTTGTTGTTGTT
>AWOL01S0018092.1:1202-19648 GCA_000715115.1 Nicotiana otophora
AATACTTGGTTAAATTGGAGCAAGTCGAGGTAAGTGACTTGTCTAACCTTGTGTGGGGGAAATTTCCCCTAGGATTGGTATTGATGTGGTTATTGAAATATGTTGAAAGTCATGTACACGAGGTGACGAGTGTGTACACGGACTAAATGTGAAAGATTATATTTTTAAATTGTGTAGATCACTGTTGTATATTTATTAAATTATTTTATCTTGTTATATTCTTCATCATTGATCTGAGATATATACTTTAAATTTGTTTGACATTTTTCTGCTAATTGTTTTACCTGTTTAGTTGAAACTTGGTTTCTTTTATTCTGTGCATTATTTGAAGGTTGATTCTATTTAAATTAAATATTATTAATATGAAGTATTTGACATTTTTAAATTTGATATTGAAGCAACGTATTAAAGACTTTGAAATATTATTTTCCTGAAATATTTATTCCTGAATATTTTGTACGATTTTCGTACTCATTGTGATGGAGCCGTGAGCTCTTTATTGTGGAGAAATATTATTGATGATTTATTTTGGCATGAGTCGTGAGCTCTTTATTGTGGAAAAATATTGTTGTTGAATTATTTTGGCAAGTTAAATTATTTGAGCACTTGAGGTGCAAATTGTGATATATTGTGATATTGATACACATGCGGTGGTATAAGATCTGGGTATTAAAATGCATGCGGTGAGATAAGGGTAGTTTGATACGCGTGGCTAGTAGGGGGAACTATTAGAAGTCATGCGATGTGATAAGGATGGCTAAAACGCGGGATGCTATTTCGAAAAAAAATATTTTCTTTAAAATAAATTGTGAAGGCTCCCGCGGTGAGATAAGGAAATGAGATATTGTGAATTTATTTATGATTTGGGACTACGAGGCGGTACCTCGGGAATGCCCTTGTTGATATTGATTTATGGCTGCAGTTGCCTTGATTTATTGTTGTGATTTTCTTAAAGTTGAAAGGAAATTTTATTTTATTTTCATAAGATATTAATTGCCATTATTTGGTGTAATTAAATGGTGACATTCTACTTGATTCATTTCTATTTTTATTTTATTTTATTATATTGTGAAACATTTTACCATGCCATTTATTATTTTCCAATAGGGCCTAACCTGACCTCGTCACTACTCTACCGAGGTTAGGCTTGGCACTTACTGGGTACCGATGTGGTGTACTCATACTACGCTTCTGCACATCTTTTTGTGCAGATCCAGGTACTCCTTACCAGCCCCGACTTCAGTGAGTTACCTGTGCATGGAGATTTTGAGGTATATCTACTAGCGTCCGCAGACTCCGGAGTCCCCTTCTATCATTATTATGTTGCTTCCTTATTTTTCTTTAGACCTTGATAAATAGACATTGAGGATAAAATTCTTAAAAGCTTGTGACATATTTCTATCGGGTTTTGGGAGTTGTAATTATGTAAAGTTTTCATATTTCTATTTTTATTCCGCATTGATAGGCTTACCTAATCTTAGAGACTAGGTGTCATCACGACATCCTACGGAGGGAATTTGGGGTCGTAACAATACATGATCCCGAAATAAAGTGGGGCTCACCAAATCAGTATAAAAGAGTGTACTGCTATCACTGATCAATGCCACCTGCTGTAGAACCACCCGCATCCATTAAAGATGCAGCGCCCCCGGCAAAAGGGACATTAGTATTATCGAATAACACTAGTATGTATAGCTAGAAATCCTCTTTCAAAATAGAATGCACATATGATCTGTACGTGGAACACTTAATATAATGTAATTGAAACAACTTGTACAAACAAGGAAAACAAAAGTGGCACCTATTGTCTGCATTAATAACGTGTCTCATTAGACCGTCCTTAGTGCTCACATATCTTATTATATACTTATGCGTTTCATAGACCGTCCATAGTATTTATTCATACCGGCACCTATACTTCTCATACACAATGCACCTATGTGTTTCATAGACCATCCACAAGATTTCATAGCACAATATACCTATGTGTTTCATAGACTGTCCACAGGATTTCATATCACAATATACATATGTGTTTCATAGACCATCCACAGGATTTTATAACACAATATACCTATGTGTTTCATAGACCGTCCACAGGATTTCATATCATAATATACCTATGTGTTTTATAGACCGTCCATAGGATTTCATAACACAATATATCTATGTGTTTCATAGACCGTCCACGGAATTTCATAACACAATATACCTATGCGTTTCATAGACCGTCCACAGGATTTCATATCATAATATACCTATGTGTTTCATAGACCGTCCGCAGGATTTCATATCACAATATACCTATGTGTTTCATAGACAGTCCGCAGGATTTAATAACACAATATACCTATGCGTTTCATAGACCGTCTACAGAATTTCATATCACAATATACTTATGTGTTTCATAGACCGTCCACAGGATTTCATATCACAATATACTTATGTGTTTCATAGACCGTCCACAGGATTTCATAATACAATATACCTATGCATTTCATAGACCGTCCACAGGATTTCATAACACAATATATCTATGTATTTCATAGACCGTCCATAGGGTTTCATTCATTATTCTCGTTTTGGAAAATGGCCACAATTTATGTTCATACTATCGCTTACTTGTACTAGCCACGGATGATCATAGGACCTTAATGACATTATCATGTAAAGGAGCTAAAACTCATCTCATAATGTTCACACATTCTTTCATTTCATTGGCACTATTGGCCACATATGTAATTCTCATTCTGGGCATGATGGCCACATTTAGTGTTCCATACTCACCCTTTTCACTTTTAAACATCATCATCATCAACAACAACAATAAGGCATTATAAATCAATGTTTTTAGTACACATGTGAGCAATTAAGAGTCTTAGACACATAGAAGTTTTTCACAAAATTTAGCATAATATCCTTCATTTGAACTTGACTTGAAGTCGCAATACTATTAACGCACAGCCCATACTTTTAACGTAATCTCAAATGACAACATAACATGATAAAGGAACTTTGGGATACCCATTGAACTTATATCTTTCCACACAAGCTTATTCGAAATAGCCATTTTCATAATGAACAATCCGAGACTTACATAGATTATATGGATACCATGGGATTCAATTCTAGGAGAAAGGTTTAGCCAACATGCCTCAATTGAGCTTTCCTTAAATTACTACAACGTTCCGAAAATTCTAGTAATCCCAATCTATTTTGAGACATAACAAAATTGAACCATAATTAGGAAGATATTCATGGTCTCAGCTCATTTGAGCATTTTATCAAACGCTAGGTATGAAAATTTAACCAAAAGGTTCTTCTACAAGATTTCCTCCACTCCACAATCAAATCCTTACTTATTTAAGCTCAACAATCTTTTCACAATTCTTATTGGTATATGCATGTATAAATAATACTCTCATACCCATGAATCATACTCCTAATCAACCATCTTCTACCCAAATTCAAAATTGAAAACTAGGGTATGGAACATTACCTCTTAGATAAAGAACTTGTGGGTTTTCCTTGTTAATCTTTCAAGATTTGAGCAAGACTTGATGAATAATTACCCTAGGGTTTCCTCTCTCTCTAAAACATTCTCCTTTCTCTCTAAAACATCAGAATTTTTGCTCAAAAATGACCCTTTGCGTGTATTTAACGAAGTAGGGTCGGGTTTTAAAAACTCAAAAATGGAGTTTCGGAATAGGTTCTGCGATCGCATAATCAATATGCGGACCGCATATCGATCGCATAGTTGCTGACCAAAACGACCAAAAAATTGTCTATGTCTGCGGTCTGCATAACTGTTATGCGGTCGCATAATGCACCGCAGAACAGTTATGTGGTCGCATAGTCGACCGCATAATTGCTTCCGGACTGACCCTCTCCTGCTCACTTCTGCGGCCATTATGCGGCCTGCAGAGTGGTTCTGCGGTCGCATAATGCACCGCAGAACAGTTATGTGGTCGCATAGTCGACCGCATAATTGCTTCCGGACTGACCCTCTCCTGCTCACTTCTGCGGCCATTATGCGGCCTGCAGAGTGGTTCTGCGGTCGCATAATGCACCGCAGAACAGTTATGTGGTCGCATAGTCGACCGCATAATTGCTTCCGGACTGACCCTCTCCTGCTCACTTCTGCGGCCATTATGCGGCCTGCAGAGTGGTTCTGCGGTCGCATAATGCACCGCAGAACAGTTATGTGGTCGCATAGTCGACCGCATAATTGCTTCCGGACTGACCCTCTCCTGCTCACTTCTGCGGCCATTATGCGGCCTGCAGAGTGGTTCTGCGGTCGCATAATGCACCGCAGAACAGTTATGTGGTCGCATAGTCGACCGCATAATTGCTTCCGGACTGACCCTCTCCTGCTCACTTCTGCGGCCATTATGCGGCCTGCAGAGTGGTTCTGCGGTCGCATAATGCACCGCAGAACAGTTATGTGGTCGCATAGTCGACCGCATAATTGCTTCCGGACTGACCCTCTCCTGCTCACTTCTGCGGCCATTATGCGGCCTGCAGAGTGGTTCTGCGGTCGCATAATGGACCGCAGAAACGAGCTTTTTCGCCAAAAATTTTCCTTTACATTCCGGTGCATTGTTCAACCCAAAAAGTCCGAGCTGCGGTCAAAAATCCTCAAACACGTATACCTACTCCGGCACTACGAAATCTTAAATTCATTTGCGAAATTTTACTGGGCTTTACACTTAAATACTTCGAAAAAAATTTCCAGGGTATTACAGTGTTCTTGGAGAGTTGGGAAATCCATCAAAAAGACTTGGTCAATGGTACTTTGTGCTATTTTTTGGAGTATTTGGAATGAAAGGAACTGTAGATGTTTTGATGGGATCTTAACTCCTAACAACACTCTTAAAGCCACTTGTTTAATTAACTTATTTAGTTTGTTCAATCATACCTCTGTAACTAGTGTTGAACTATTTCTGGATTTTGTCTGCTCCTTAGTTGTTCTGTAAGTTTTTCTATGTGAGCAGACAATACCTTTATATTGTAATTTTTGCTATGCATCTTCTTGATGCCATTTAATGAAATTTTCTCACTTCATCAAAAAAAAATCTAGATAAACAAAATAAAGCGCCCACTGCTTTTCTTCTCCTCTTTTTCTTTTGGTTTTGCTGTGCCGATAAAATTTCAGAAGAGAAGGTTGAAGGGGAGCGGTTTGGAGCAAGGATGCGTCTTGTATAAAGACTCCGTTTTGCTCCTTAAGTGTACACGCAAGAAAGAAGAAAAGGAAAAAGGGAAGAAGGTTACCTAATCTGAAACATACATAGTCTGTATGAAAATCACACAATAGGTTCAATGATAGAAAAAATAATAAAGGTATATAATACTTGTAACATATTTCCAGAAAGTCCACCTTAACATATTAGTCATTTAACATTGTAACGCTCAGGGGAGTAAGCTACTTGCTTAAATAAAATTTGGGACACAACTCACAAACTTGTTTTAAATTACTAATTAACATTAAAAAATAATCTTCTAAATATTCAAGAGAAAGAATAAAGGAGGCTTTTATTTTCACAATAAATATGTAGGTTCTAACAGCAAACTTTAAGCTTAAAACCTGACTTCTGATATAGCTTGAGACTTTGGTTTGTATCCACATGCTCCATCAAACCAATATATATTCAACTAAGAACAGATGGAATAATTCCTAAAGACATGGATCCTAAGGGAAAACGAAATAAATCTAGTCCAAATCTCACCACGTAAATAGCACTTCAGAACACTCAATCGAGCTAATGGTAGAGTGCTGAAATTTCTAACTTATGATCTAAACAGAATATTATCCAGTCCAGAAAGTCTACTCAAGATATCAACAAGCATTTTGATTTTTACAGACTTTACTGACCGTAGAAAATAGCCTAATCATGCTTTAGCCATAAACTTTCTAGAGTAGGGTTTTGACAAACATGGAAAATTACGTGTATCAACACACATTAAACAGATAAATAACTATCTTGTTGGTTTGATTACCAAATTTTGAATGAAACTAAATCACAATTTCTACAGTATCATATCAGACGTGCCCAGTGTTGTAAATAGCAAGCCCTACGCCGCTAATAGCGTATGGCGATGCGAGGCGAGACAGCTGCGCTTTTTTGGTCTGTTGCATTGCGAATCAGAAAAGGCGAGCGCCTCTGCCTGTGTAACGAGAGGCGCTGCGAGGCGAGAGGCACTTCGAGGCGACGCTATTTGAAAAAAACTGAAGAAAAGGCAACGATTTAGATTAAAACACAAAATTAGGGCTTGGATTTCACGTCTTCTCCTTCAGCGACGAGCAGCGACCATTTCTCAGCAGAAAAATTAGGGCTTCATCTTCTTCTTCTTCATCAGCCATCAGCACACTAACTCAGGTATGTTACTTTCTTTTCTTTTCTTCTTCTTCTCCTTTCTTCTTCTACTATTTCAGCTGTCTTTTTCTTTTTTTCTTCGCTCTGCTCTGCTTTTCTTCTTCTTTCTTTGCTTTGTTTTTCTTCTTCTTTCTTTGCTCTGTTTTTCGACCAGAGGCAGTAGCCCTTTTTTTTGTTTGCTCTGTCTTTCAATTATAGACTTATAGTCTTATAGAGTAGAATTAATAGCATATTGACTTAATAATTTTTTTCTATAAAACAACATTGAAATGGCTTTACATTGAGTCTTTAATTTTTTTTCTATTGAGTCTTTAATTTTGAATTGATATATTTATTAATATATTATTGTTATTGAGTTTTTAGTTATATGTATATAATATTTTATGTTTTTGTATAAATTGTCGCTTCACATAAAAAAAGGCCTCTCGCCTCATATTTGTCGGCGCACGCTATCCAAAACACTGGACGTGCCTAACGTCGTCCATAGATAAACAGTCATCATTTCTGCACTAAGAAAAGAAGGGGCTAGATATATGCTCTCCAAGACAATTTTCAAGCATAAGACATATAATCAGAATAAGGACATCCATTGGTCATGTTATGAGATTTCTTAAGATTCGCAAAAAAAGAACCTAAGTAGCATGAACTCTAAGGCAACAAAGATTTGAGACTAGCATTTAGGCGGCATCAAAAAGAAGTATGACCAATATTTATTTTCACAACATCTACCATTAAAGGATCCCAATCATACATAACCAGTTTGACAAACATTTGCCATTCACGTTTTTTATTAATACACAGCCAACATAGTAACTTCCCTAAAGAACATGATTTCTAATATGCTATATCAAACACAGAGCCTTCAATCAGTACCCAAAATTCAACTATAACATGGCAAATAGGGTAAACTGTAAATGAACAAAAACAGAAATATAGAGGTTTAGATCTAACCTACTTCAAAGCATTCATCTGGGCTCTGAGAGAGGCAGTTTCAGATTTACTCCTCCTCAAACAAGATCGAACCATACAAGGATTGAGAGGTTAAAAACTGGGATTTTTAGAGAGAGTAGATAGTCTGGAATTTTCACCCGGTTCGGCCGTGATTAAGCTGTAATAAATAACCAGTATTTACAGTGAAACTGGGGTTTGAAAAATAGGATTTCAAATTTGAGTTTGAAAATCATATTAATTTAGGGTTTTGAAAATTGAAAATTTAGAGAGATTGAACGTTCAGATGCACAACCAAATAACGAAAAATGAAGGCATAAGAGACTGCTGCTTTTCCTATTCAAGGAACATATACCTTCAAGGAAACAATCAAGTAGGAATGATCCATCTCTAAAGGGGCACTTAGACATATCAAAAGCACAATTCAGCCTGAGAACTATAAAATCTAGAATTACCTTCGGAATCTCCATAGGCTGCTCTATTTTGCACATATCCCATGAAGGTTCTCCATTAGATTTATGTGCATCTTAGTGCAATTCGTGCAAACACTGTTAACTCAATATGAAACACCACATTATAAATACATATTCTTTAAACATTCCAATGCCAAAATAAAGGGTCTAAGCAATTGTAAATTCCGATAGTTCATCTCCAGCAAGACATTCATATCTCTCTTAATTTACCAGATGCAGCTCAAACTATTGGAGGAAATAGAAATCATTAGCTTAATGTAAGTTACAGAGCATGCAAAGAAACATGAGGAAGACTGAAAGGGCTAACCTTATAAGGTTGCCAGGCAACAGTGACTTCACTTACTATTAGCATAAGTTAATCAGAAGAGCCCTCAGCTTTGGATTACACACATTATGGCCAATTTACAAAATTCTTCATGAATCAAATCACATATAAACTGGCCTAAAAAGTACATAAACAAGAAATTCATAAAGCTGAACCTTGCAACAAACTGTTTACTTCTTGAAGCCCATCAACGACGGTATCTGTGACGCTTGAAGTTAAAATACAGATGCAGAATTCCTCGATCGAATATGCACTTGAACCCCTTTTTATGAGAGTACTCCCATTCCCTGTTAACAATTCGAAAAGCTATATCCTCATAAGGAGGGCCAGCATGGAACTTTATGATGCAAGTATCAGCACTATCTCCATCTTTCTCTATGACATAAGTTGGAGCTTTTGCTTTGTCAACGAGATCAGGATAAAAGATATTGAATTTGTATCCCTGCACAATCTTAGGAGGGGGGTTATCGTGATCATAATGAGTTTGATTATACTTGTTCCATTCATAACCAGTATGAACACGGTTGAAATACTTCGGCTTCCTCGGCCTATACTTGTCGTGCCACCAGTACACCTGTGAATCAAGATTAATTTCGTCGTTTGAGCCAAATACTGCATCCCCTTCCTCCATCACTCCCATAGATTTAAATGCTTTCTTCTCAAAGTTGTTGTCTTCTGCGGGAGTTGGTGTCAAAACCTTATCTTGTGCACGTCTCTCTTCCAAAACAGCCATACGTTTCCTCTCAAGTATTGCCCTGTCTTCTTCAGGATCAACTGCTTCTTCTTTGTCATCACCGTGCATTAACACAGGCGAATAAGAACCAGCCTCTTCATCATCATCTTCTTCCTCTTCCTCCACCTCCTTCTCCTTAGCCTCCTCATTCAAGAAGGGCTCCAGAGACATAGCTCTAACCTCGTCTTGATCATGCTCCATATCTTCCTCATTAGTCCTCAATGTCTCTTCTTCCACCTCTACATCGTGACTCTCCAATGGTTTCTCAAGATGCTCAAGATGTTTGCGCAGCATTTTGGCGTGAATTTCCCTCAAACAAGCCTTTGCCTTAAAAATCTGAAGCCGCTTAAGAACAGCTTCCCAGTACTCTACAACCTTAGCAGTACCAGATCGCATTTGCGACTCAATCTGCGACTGCATCGCCTCTAACTCACCATACCCTTTACCTTGTAACAAAGACTTAACATCTGCTTCGATACTCGAATGCAACCCCCTCTCTTCTGCAAGCAATTCAGGTGGTAATTCCTCTCCGCGCACTCGCGCTTTATCCATAGCTTCCCTTTTCCTAGCTTCAGCTAATTCCCAATTACACACCACCAAAAGCGCCTCCCAATACTGTATATGCATCGGTGTTTCCCTATCTAAGTCGATATGCAATTTTATATCCTCCTCAAGTTCTTCCATTTCTTTTATACCTAAACCTTTAAACACAACATAAGGTTCATCTATTTCCACATCGAAGTCTCCAGAAGGTTCTAACTGCTTTATAAGAACATCAATGGGCTTAACCCGACCCTGACGGAGGCGAATTTCAGTCCGAACTTTACTCTGATCAAAATGAAACTCTTCTTCCTTCTTCTCCCAGTCCTGAAACTCGGCCCGGGCCCGTTCTCTAGCTAACAACTGTAGTTCCTCTTCTCGTTGGGCTTTTTCCATTGCTCGTTCTTCTCTCCTTTTTTTAACCTTTTCGATTTCGGCCATTCGTTCTTTCTGCCTTTGCTTCTCTGCCTTCACCGAGAAGGTATCAAGCGGCACGCCACGTGTGACGTCTCGTTCGATTTTCTTCCTCCACACGAATTTCTCGTTCAGATTTGAATCACCGAATGGATTTGAATCGTTTGAATAGCCAGAAACTGTCTGTTGTTTCAACTTCTTCGCTACTTTCATAGCTTTTTTTTGTGCTTTTTTAGCCATATATAAAGCGATTTCTTCTTCAGTGATTTTCCTCTTCTTCTTCTTTCGCTCGTCATTGTCGCTGCTCTCTTCGTCGGAATATTCATGAGTTCTCGATCTGCGGCTGTGACTTCGGCTTTTGCTTCGGCGGCGGCGACTGCTACTCGGCGGAGATGAGTCGGAGTCGGCGTGAGAAATTGAATCGAAATCTGTGGCAGAGGATTCCGAATCGTCGGAATATCGTCGGGCAGACTTGGACGATTTCTTCTTGCTACGGTTGCCGGATGAACCCATTGCGGCGGGGAGATATTTGCTAATCGGGTTTGTGAGGGAAAAGTAGAACACGCAACTCTGCTCCATTTATATTTTACTCCGGGTCGGGTTTAGATTTACTTTTACTTTATTCTTTGTTTTTTGGTATAGTTTCTATTAAATGATAACATTGTTTTTGGATAAAAATAAAGAGCTATAAGCTGACGATTATTTGAAAAAATAAAGGTCCTTTTCTTTTTTATTAATTATAATTTAATTCAATTGTCTAATTGAATTATTCCATTACAGTAGTTTTTTATTTATAAAAAATTAGTATCATTTGAGATAAAACCGAGTCTATTAATTTGCACCTTCTTCGGTCAAATATACCCATTTCTTTCGAAGATGGTCTAAAAATACCCCTCGTTATACTATTGGGCTATATATACCCTTCTCGTCATACTTTGGAACAAATATACCCTTATTTTGGATAGAGTGCCACGTGTCAGCACCAGATGAAAACGACCCATATCTTCTTTTTTTTTACCCGATCCATTTTTAAAAAACCACATCCCGACCCGTTTTAAAATTCAGTTTTTTTAAAGCATATATTTTGTAAAAACTGGATTTTTTTTCTTTGTAAAAACTGAAAAAAAAACAAAAAAAAAAGAATTTACAAAATATATATTTTTAAGTCTTTTCAGTTTTTTAAAGTATTTTTTTTTTGTAAAAATTGAAAAAAAAATATTTGTTTTTAAAATGCTTTAAAAACTAAAAAAATATATATTCTGTAAAAACTGGAAGAAAAAAAAAGAAATTTGTAAAATATATATTTTTCAGTTTTTTAAAGTATTTTTTTTTGTAAAAACTGGGGAAAAAAAGATTTTGCGAAATATTTTTATTTTTTTAAAACTAATGCATATGTAGTCCACTGCTTTAGGAGTCTTTTTTCAGTTTTTTTTTAAAAAAAAATCAGTTTTTACAAAAATAATACTTTAAAAAAACTGAAAAGACTTAAAAATATATATTTAAATTTCTTTTTTTTTCAGTTTTTACAGAATATATATTTTTCAGTTTTTATAGTATTATTTTAAAAAATATTTTTTTCAGTTTTAACAAAAAAATACTTTAAAAAAACTGAAAAGACTTAAAAATATATATTTAAATTTCTTTTTTTTTCAGTTTTTACAGAATATATATTTTTCAGTTTTTATAGTATTATTTTAAAAAATATTTTTTTCAGTTTTAACAAAAAAATACTTTAAAAAAACTGAAAAGACTTAAAAATATATATTTTGCAAATTCCTTTTTTTCAGTTTTTACGAAAAACAATTCCAGTTTTTATAAAATATAATGCTTTAAAAAAACTAAATTTTAAAATGGGTCGGGTGGTGGGGTTTTTAAAAACGGATCGGATAAAAAAAAATGGGTCGTTTTCATTTGGTGCTGACACGTGGCACTCCATCCAAAATAAAGGTATATTTGTTCCAAAGTATGACGGGAAGGGTATATATAGCCCAATAGTATAACGAGGGGTATTCTTAGATCATTTGCGAAAGTACAAGGGTATATTTGGCCCTTTGCCGTTAAAAGTTTGCCAAGTGAGGGTCAAAATATCAATACCATCCATTTTTTAGGCCATTAAGTGTAATTTACTGTTTCCTAGTCCGCTTAAAGGATTTGACATACAGGGTTAAGAATGTTATTTTTTCCATTCATATAGAGGAACTAAGGAAAGTTTAATATCTATACTATATTAAAAGTACGAATGCACTTAGCGAAATGTCATTCGCTTTTTTTACCATTTAAAATATATTTTCAGATTAGACAAAACAGTCATTTATGCTTTTTCCTATTATTTAGGAGTTTTAAACCAACTATATTTTGTGTATTAAATTTTTCCTTTTTTGAAATATTCACTTTTCAAAATTTAGGATTCTAAATATTAGGACTTTGAAATCAACTCAAAATTGATTATTAAATCTTTCCTTTTTAAACTAGGTACTAGGTGAGAAGTCTTAATATTTAAGTCCTAATTCATAAATATATTACGTTAACAAAATAGGACGTCATTGTTCAGAGATTTGTCTATGAATTGAGTTACATAGAAACGATAAGTAATAGAAACGTAATTTGTGTTATCATTAGTTTTAGGCTTTAAAAATCTTTTCAAATCATATTTTCAAGGATGTGAACTATATATATATATATATGAATACAATATATATTTCTATATTATATTTGTATTACTTTTTATTCAAATAATATATTACTATTATTTATCATTTTTTTGTATAAATTTTAAAAATATACTCAATAATTAGAAGAAATAACTAATAATATAACGAGAGAAAGAGAAAAATAATTTACTGGTGAAAGGTAATAACAATAACAATGATTCTACAATTTTACTCTTGAAAAAAATTATTATTTTTTATCAATTTGTTAATCATGTTTGAGTCTTCTAAAATGAACTTGTGAATAACTTTTTAAAAAAAATCAGAAAACTCTTAAGTTTTCAAGAATTATATGTGATTGCTAAAATTGGAAAAGAAGCATGATAACTTATGAATTTAAAGTGATTGAATCATAAAACTGAAATAAATTTTAAGTTAAATATATTGACCGATGATTGAGAACTTCTATGAAGATTCGTCATTTTAGGGAATATTAACTTTTATTTTATAAATCAAACATGATATTTAATATATTATTTATAAAAAATTACTGAGTTATTATACACGCGCCAAACACGTATCATAAGACTAGGTATATTCACCTTAGCGAAATGTCGTTCGTCTTTTTTACCCTTTAAAATTAGAGTTCACATTGGATAAAATAGTCATATTAAATTATTTTCCTAATATTTAGAAATAGTCATATAATTAATTGTAGTATATTTATTAATAATCATTTAATTATTTTTTTAATATTTAAGACTTTGATTTCAACTAAATTTTGTTTTTAATAATGTTTTCCTTATTTGAATTAGATAGGAAGTCCTAATATTTAGGAATTCAAAATTAATATAATTCTACTTATAAATATGGTACCATATTTTTCATCCAATAAAAAATAATTATGCACAATCTAAACATGTACTTTCAAAGTCTTATTTTTGATATTGAAAGTTTTGTTAAAGTACGACAAAAAAAAAAAATAGGTGCTTAACTTATCAATTTCTAATTCAAACAAGGATATAATAGATAACAAAATAATCCATTTGTTTGGTATTAGACGTCTTTTATCACTCGATAATACTTTTTCTCGAGAATTTAAGTTTAAAATAATTAAAAAGTAGTTATAATTTATTATAGGTTTAAATTACTCTTTGTCGTAGAATTATAGGAAAATTAATTATATCTTAATAAAATAATAGAAAAATATTTTTTTGTGAAAAAACTGTATTTGATATTTCGGAGTATATAATAGTATGTCCATTATCCTTTAATCTAACACTCCTTCTATAAGTTTTATGTACTAAAACGTAAATACACATTTTACTGGTATAACTAGATATAAACTAACCCAATATCCATAATTATGATACTCTTTATTTCACTATCAAATCTAACAAATGCTTTTAAAATGACACATAAGAATTGAATATCAGATGTAGGTAGACACGCAAAGCGCGTACATTAAAAGGTCGCCCTTCACGAAGTATTGATCGATATTTTTACCTATCAAAAATAAATTTTACATTAGACAATCTAGCTAATTGAGATCAATATTCTATCATTTTCTGAAATTTATATTTCATAATATAATTTTATTTTATAACTCAAATACATTATTCAAAAATATAATTTTAAATTTTAAATTATATATTTATTAATATAGATACGCGCAGCCTCTAGCGAGATGTCGTTTGGCTTTTTTACCCTCTAGAAATATATTTCACATTATACAAAATAGTCATTTGATTATTTCTCTAATACTAGAATTATGAATAGTCATTTAAAAGTTTTCTAATATTTAGGAATTCGACATCACTAGATTTTCTGTATTAAACATTTCCTTATTTGAATTAAATAATATAACATATTAGTATAAGAAAAATAATAACAAAGAAGAATCACAATATATTGTGGTGTGTTTCAAAAAAATCGTTTACTATTTTTATGTTCTGGGAGTACTTTTGTTTGTGATACATTTTAAGAATTAATTCTTTAAGAAATTAGGTAATTTAAGTAAAAGTTTTGAGTAATTTCAATTCCTTTTAGGTTTAGGAGTTTTCTATTTGTTATAATTAAGTAATGAAAACTTTGATTGCTTTGACCTCTTTTTAGTTTAGGAATATTTTTATAAAATAAATTAACCGATTAATTTATTGTAAGAAAAATATTACTAATTATTTTTAATTGTGTTAGGTAAAAATTTCATTAATTATTTATAAATATTTTAGGTAAACTTTTCGAGCACTTTCACCTCGGTTTAGGTTTAGAAATTTTTTATTTTTTATTGCAAAAATCTCGAGCACTTTTACCTCAAGTTTAGAAGAATGCGTTTATGCATGGAATCTTAATATACAGGATTTTGATTTTTTAAAAATTCTACTTTATAGAAATCCCTCGTGAATTATATTATGTAACATGACTATAATTTCTTATATCTTTTTGTTTTCATAATTCTTTTTTTCGGTTATTTAAGAGAAACAACATTGTGAATGAATATTAGAGGCATCCAATATGGTTTCATAATCCTTATTTTTAGTATTTGTTAACATAAGTCTCCGTAGATATCCAATATGTTGTCCAAGCCTTTTTTATTTTTAGGATCCTTTTAAAATCCTTCAAATTTGAGGTTTTTATCCTTCTTCATTAAACTTTTGATATTTTTGTTTGTATAAATTTAATATTCAATCTTAATTTTCTTTTTAACAGATTCAAGCTTTTAAAGTTTACAACATATCAAAACAGGTCTTGTAGGAAGAAAATTGAATTTAGGCCAAGAGATAACTGAAGTTTCCGAAGAATTCTCTCATGCTCTCTTCTTGATAAATTGCACATTCATAAATTTATTTGCCTAATAAAAGAGTTTGAAACCAATTAAAATTTAATGATCTATTGGATAAACTTTATCATTTCGTTATTGCATTCAAACTATAAACCACAATTTATTTGATATTATATTTATAGGCTCAAAATCAATGGTTATGGCAAGTTAGGCTGATTTAGCTTTGTGCGCTTTTTTATATGTCTGCAACAATCATGAAGGTTGCGTTCAACAATTCTGAAGAAAGTTTGAATCATTCTTTTTTCTCTTTATTATGATCTTACCTATTGCGATCAATTGCAGTGCACTAATTCTAAATGCAGGACCTAATGAAGTCGAACTATATTGTGTGCTCTTAGATATAAATCTATTTCTACTATTCAAATTAATGTTTGAAATTAACTATTTGCTTTATGTTTTCTATAAATATTTTCTACTCGAATTTTTGGTATTAACCTTTGCGTTATATATTTATACGTTCATAAGTTTGACTATATATAGCTCATTGAAGTTATTATTTTCTTCATATATAGTTTTTATTTTTCTGTAAATTTACTTTTTTGTACTTTTTATTCCTTTTACAACTTTAAATCATTAATTATATTTAAATACGCTGACTAGCTTAAGAAACTTTTTTCATAGTTGCTTTGATTAGATATTTTACTTGGTAAGTTATTATTATTGTAAAGAAATACACATCTAAATGACTAAATGATAAAGAGTCATCATTTTTGTTTCAGTATTAGATAAATATTTTGAAATTTTTAGGACCGACAACATCGTTAAGGAAAGAGAAATTATGTCAGATTCAATAATATACTAACATATTATTATCTCATATAATAAAATACCTATAATTAAAATAATATATAACTAACTTAACTGATTTGTTTATCTTTGCAAGTCCTGAAAATATCCAATTACTACATCTATGTAATCACGTTTATTTTTATCACTTAAATGACTCTTATTTTAATGTTATTTTTTATTTTACATAATTATTTTTTCTTTTTTACAAATTTTAGTTTACTGGCGTTATATGCACGTGCAACGCACGTACTCTAAGACTAGTCATATGAACAGGGGCGGCTCAATAAATATGGAGGCCGAAAGCAAAAATTCAACGAGAGACCCTTTTTATATAAAATAAAAAAATTATATATAATTTTATTTAAATTCTGTATTTCTAGTTTTTCATATGCAAAGTTATTACTAATTTTATCTAATCCATTTAATTTCTCTTGAGATATACACGTTGTGGAACTGTATTAAAGTTTTAACTTTTTTTGAGTTATGAATTAATAATCGAATCCTTTCTCAATTTATGATCTAGAGAGTGATTTCCAAAAAAATATTTTTTCGAGGACTTAACTAATGTTGACAAAATCTGATTGGTGGGATAATCACCTTCTTTTCCTTTCTCTTCCCATTTGTTTTATAAATGTATATTTTCGAGGCTCTCAAAAATAATAATCGACAACCTGTCAATTTTTGTATATTGCCTTTTTTTATATATATATTTCACTGCAACCCATCACAATCTCTGCTCAAGCAAAGATTATTCTACTCCTTGTTCCACAAGGAAAGGGAAGATAAAAATTTAATATTTCTAGTCCTTCTTCCACTATAAAGAAAAAGGATTAATTATATCATTATTACTTTGACTTGTATGTTTATTCCAAAACTTAGCAACCAAGCATTGGAAGTTCCAGATAACCTTAAATTTTTAACTCGTACTAGGATGACCCTCCTTTGCTTAGACTTTGAATTTGTGTTTGAATCTTTAAAATAAAAGAATTTTGAGTTATATACATTGAAATTTTGTATATCATCAAGTCATCTTTATCTATTGTGCAGCTAAATTTTCTTATTTTATGATTGCAAATCTCATACTTATAAAGAGACTTACCCATAGATATTATTTGGATAACCTGATAATATAATGTTTTTACACCAATATGTATATAACTTAAACTTAAAAAATAATGGATACATATTCAAAAGAAAACTTTTTTCACTTTTAGATCCCGTCAGAAACTATTTACATTTATTAGCCGAAAAAGTGTATAAAATTTATAGAATTTTTTTTATAACATATAAAATATATATATATTACTACACTTTTCGGCTATTATTTTGAGAACGATTATGCTATGTCATTTTCCGTTAAAAGAAATCTAGACAGAGACAGAATGACGTGTATTGCTACATAAACATTAAAGACGCGTGTGATCACTTTGTTTGTCAAACAATTTCTTGATTATAGTCAAAATTTAGCTCATAAAACAATAGTCCATTTATTTTCATCAAGTATATAATACTATCAAGATCAAAGAGCTCAGTGTGGAAAAAGCCTACAATGGAGATACCATATTACAGTTTAAAAATTGCAGTCTCATCACTTTTAGTTATCTTTGTATTAAGATGGGCATGGAAAATCTTGAATTGGGTTTGGTTCAAACCAAAAGAATTGGAGAAATGCCTCAGACAACAGGGTTTCAAAGGAAACTCTTATAGATTCTTGTTTGGAGATGTGAATGAGATGATGAAGATGGGTAAAGAAGCTTTGTCTAAGCCTATTGATTTCTCCCACGACATTTGGCCTAGAGTCATGCCCTTCTTACACAAAACCATCGCCACTTATGGTACATATACTGTCTCGTTTCGTTTTATGTGTCTTAGTTTGACTGAGCATAAATTAAAGTATAAGAATATAAAGAAGATTGCTGAATCTTGTGATTTTAAACTAAAATCTCATATATATAAAGGGCAGTTCGGTGTACAAGACATCCCGCGTTGATGCAAGATTCGAGAGAGAGCCGCTTCCTAAGGGGTTTAATGTAGACAACCTACCATATATAGTTAATGCAAGCATTAATGGTTGATTTCACGGTTTGAACTCGTGACCCATAGGTCAGGAGAAAATGGTGTATAACAATATAAGAGAATACTATTAAATGTAATATGAGAATGTTTACATTGAAAACTTACTAAATATAGAAATATGACATTTTCTCGAAATAGACTAAAAAGAAAAATAAGACATAAATTGAAACGGAGTATTAGAAATCCTTGCCTTCCTATCAGTGATAAATGCATGATTTAAGATAGTGGATTCAGAGCTCTGCAGTTTATTATTATATGTATAAGTTCTTTATTCTCCCCCCCCC
>AWOL01S0018092.1:21264-68614 GCA_000715115.1 Nicotiana otophora
TATAAGTATTTGGTAGATGTAAGCGAATGTTCAATTGAATTCACTGCATAAAGTTAAGATCACTTCTGTTTAGGCCATGTTCTGGAACAAGGTACCTAAGATCTTCAAAATAATAAGGATTTAAGTTATTGTCACAACTAAATTAGTTATGGCAAGTTAGCTACTATATTTTATATGTTATCAATATTTATCATAGAGATGTACTTATCATTAATCTATTAGTGATTTGTGTGTAAACATGTTTATACCGTGGTAAAATTTAAAGGGATCTTTATACAAATAGTCACCCGTGTCATTATTTACTTTTCTTAGCCGGTGAATTATACACTGATTATATGCAATTATATACATATTATATCTGAATTATTTATTTATTATATATCCATTGGTTGTTTTAAATTAAACGATTTGGTGACGGCTATTTAGGTTAATTCTTCAAAATTTTAAACTCAAAGGTTGTTGTACTTTTGTAGGTAAGAATTGTTTGGCGTGGTACGGGCCAAGACCAGCAATTGTTATCGTAGACCCTGAACTTATAAGAGAGGTGCTAACGAAAAACTACGATTTTCAGAAGCCACCTGGCACTCCACTTACTAAGTTGGCAGCAAATGGACTTGCTGGTTATGAAGCAGATAAATGGACTAAACATAGAAGACTTATCAATCCTGCTTTTCACCTTGACAAATTGAAGGTTTTTAGTATTAAACTATGTTGTGTCAATTTGCACTACCCTTTTTTAAGTAGTTTATTATAGACTTGCTTTAGAATTTCGCCTCTGTGAGCTTGCTCACATAGTCGGTCTCAAGTCCGGATAAAGGAGGAGGGTTACGGTAGACTGACAGTCAGCATAAAGTTTTTTGTAGACTTGCTTGAAAACTCCGCCTATGTGAGCTTGCTGACGTTTCCAGTCCCAAATCTAATAAAGGAGGAGGGTTGCCGTAGGCTGACAGCCAACGTAGAATTTGCTAAATTGTTGACTTGCTTAAGTTTGGAGTTTTTATTTTATTTTTTGGTTTTACTTACCATTATGTTGTGGGATTAGGGCAAGGAAAGGGGAAATGGGGTAATGAGTATCGAACCCGCACCTGTTGTGTGAAACATTCTAATTGATGTCACTAGACTATAAGTTTTGGTGGTTAAGGCTAGATTCATAATTATTAGAATAATACTTTTTATATTTTGTTCGGGAGTGTAATGCCTTTTATATGCAAAAAAGATAAAAATTGAAAACTAAAGCTCATTTGATCTATCACCACTACTTATCAAAGGAGGATCTAAGGTGAGTTATGTGGATTCAACTGAATAATTTGCCTTTAACTCAAATTTTATATACATATACAAAAAGAATTTGAACGTATACATATATTAAATCATACATATTATGATAAATTACTGATTTTAGATCTTGGATTCGCTTCTCTATTTATTTTGATCATGTCTAATGCATAACGTGCAGCATATGCTACCTGCATTCCAAGTGACTGCTAGGGAGATGTTGAGCAAATGGGAGAAAGTTGTCTCGACAGAAGGAACAGAGATAGATGTGTGGCCATATCTACAAACTTTGACAAGTGATGCCATTTCAAGAACTGCTTTTGGCAGTAGTTACGAAGAAGGAAGAAAGATTTTTGAACTTCAAAAAGAGCAACTGGAATTACTTTTACAAATAGCACGCTCATTATACATCCCCGGATGGAGGTACAATTACTGATTTCATTGGGTTCTAAATTAATCTCTATTGTATTTAAATATGTGATTTCTTCTAATGAATGGTGGTGAGACTCGAAAGCATATCGCTGATTGCTTTGATATCATATTGGATTGTACGATCATCTTATCAAAAAGTTTAAACTGTTTGAGAAAAGTACATTTTTTTATCTTTTAGTATTAACTGTTGTTCTTTCGTATCAATTTTTTCCTATCTTGTTTTTGTTACTGTTTGGTGCTATTGTTTTTTCTTGTCTTTCATGAGCCGAGGGTCTATCAGAAACAACATTTCTAACTTCAAGATGAGGGTAAGGTTTGTGTACACACTACCCTCCACATACCCCACTTGTGAAATTACGCTGGGTTTGTTGTTGTTGTATTTAATTATGTGTTCATAGGCCATGTTGTTGAAAATTCCTTCTGAATGGTGGTGAGATTCCAACGCAGATCAGATCATTGACTGCTTTGGTACCTGGTTAAATTGTGTGATCATCTTATTTAAAAGTTTAAACTGTTTGAAAACACACACTTTTAGTTACTTAATTACGTCTTCAGTATCTACTATGAAACTTTTCTTATTTGCAGCTTCAATTCTACTTAATTTCTTGAACCATAGGTTTATGCCAACAAAAACAAACAGAAGGATGAAGCAAATCTTTAACGAAGTGCGCGTATTGATATTGGGAATTATCAAGAAAAGAATGAGTATGATTGAAAATGGAGAAGCTCCTGATGATTTATTGGGTACATTATTGGCATCCAATTTACAAGAGATCCAATTACATGGAAATAATAAGAAATTTGGTATGAGTATTGATGAGGTGATTGAAGAGTGTAAGCTATTTTATCTTGCTGGGCAAGAGACTACTTCAGCTTTACTTGTATGGACTATGATTTTATTGTGCAAGTATCCTATTTGGCAAGAACAAGCTAGAGAAGAGGTTTTGCAAGTCTTTGGAAGTGATGAACTTGACTATGAAAAGTTGAATCAGCTAAAAGTAGTAAGTATTCTCTCCATGTTACTTCAAATTAAAAAACAAATTCTATCCTCAACCTAAACAAGAAATAGTATGTTTTACTAAAAAAAGTTTTTTTAGTGCTTATCTTTAAAAAAAGTGTATAGTTTAGAAAATTCAGATGTTTGGCCAAGCTTTTATAAAAAAAATAAATATTTTTAATTAGTAGCAGAAACTGTTTTTTAGAAGCTAAAAATGTAGCTTTTCTCATAAGCACTTTTGAACTTTGGCCAAACACAAATTACTGCTCTAATATAGGTAAAAGTATTTTTTAAATTAATTAGCTAAATACTACTAGACAAAAATACATTTTTGAAAAGTACTTTTAAGAAAAATTACTTTTCAAAATAAATAGATTAAGTTCGGCTAAACATGCTATAAAAGAATTTTTACACTATCAATTATCTTAAAAGATAATCGTTGGTAATAATAGTCCATAACATCCTAGAAAATAATGTAGGTTACCTTCTATAATAGATAAATATATACTGACAGTGTAAACATTCTTTAAACTGACAGTATATATAAATAAAATTCTCGAGAAAAAAACATGTTATCGTGATGGTAATATTCACTTGTGAACTTTTTATAGGTGACTATGATCTTAAATGAAGTCATGAGATTGTATCCTTCAGGATATTTCATTAATCGAATGGTAACCAAAGAAACAAAGTTAGGGAATTTATGTTTACCAGCTGGGGTGCAACTTTTATTAGCAACAATTTTGTTACATCATGATACTGAAATATGGGGAGATGATGCAATGGAGTTCAATCCAGAAAGATTTAGTGAAGGTGTAGCCAAAGCAACAAAAGGACAACTTGTGTTCTTTCCATTTAGTTGGGGTCCAAGAATTTGTATTGGCCAAAACTTTGCTATGTTAGAGGCTAAGATGGCAATTGCCATGATTTTGAAACACTATGCATTTGAACTTTCTCCATCTTATGCTCATGCTCCTCACCCACTGCTGCTTCAACCTCAATATGGTGCTCATTTAATTTTGCACAAGTTGTAGAAATGATCAGAAGGGAAGTTATCAACTTGTTTGGATTGCTATTACATGTCGTTTCATAATGTATCGTATTGTATTTTACTGTATTATATTGTATTGTTTGATGAATACAACGTTTTGATAGATTGTATCGTTTGCCGTCAGTGGCGGAGCCAGAATTATCATCAAGGAGTATCAAAATATAAATAATTAGATACATCGAAAAGTCAAGGGGAATCAACGTATTGTAAATATACATAAAATAAAAAAAAATTATCGAGCAATATAGTATAATTTTCTGGCGCAGGGGTGTCGCTTGACTCCGCCTTTGGTTGCCGTCATTTTATAATGTCACACACCAATAATATGAAAAATAAACTTGCAACATTACTAAGAAAAAATAGGATACAAATTAGAATTATTATATAAAAAGTACGGTAAACGATAAAATATGATTATTTAATAATAAGGAGGGGGCAAGATGAGAGAAAAAAGCAAGGAAACGACGTCACCATACCAAATCCGTCGTTCCATAAATTGCCCTTTTCGTTGTTACATAATGATAGTTTTAACGATATGATACAATAAAATTTAAGGAAAAAATCAAAACAAACATTATATTTAAAGTAACAATACGACAATACAATAGGTAACAACCACCCACACAAGCTGCTAGAGCAACTGTAAAATTATTTCTGTGTGACTATCACATGTTCAAGCTTGTGAAAACAATCATTAATACTTGTATTAGGGCAGGTTGTCTAAGTTACACCCTCAAGGTGTAATTCTTCCTCATTACTCTGCGTGAATGCGGAATATTTTATGCTTTATGCACTATGCTACCCTCATAAAAATGATAAGCTGGAACTTTGTTATCAAACCTATATGTATCATTGTAATCAATTATCAAAGAATTGCCTTTTCTTGTAAGATATTTATCATGCTCTTCAATAAATTTAATAGTATTTGCCTCCGCTGGGATTTGAACCTGAGACTTCATGGTTCTCACCCACTTCATTGACCACTAGGCCACACCCTTGGGTGCTATATAATAATACTATTATATACGACTTATTAATGCAACTTGTTGGAAACCATTTCACTTTCTCAAGTCTTTATTTATTGTTTTTTTATAACCGCATTGTAAGGATCAATTTATTTATACTTTAACTATTCCACAAGGTACTTTATTACTTCCAACCAATACATGTTTCTTGTTAGCTTTTTCTATCAAAGCTTAAACACATGAGATAAATCAAAGTGTGTACCTTAAGACTAGTTTTATGATTGATTTAAAATTATTATTCATTTTTTAACATAAACTTAAAAAATAAGTGCACATTAAATGTTCATTTTTTTATTGTGTTACTGAAGTTATTTTTGAAAAAAGAAGAAGAAGAAGACAAGTTAACCTACTACAATCATATACCAATAATTGATTAGTATAACTCATATAGATATCTACCTGTATGTTTTATCAGGAAAATAGAGATCTTAAAATTGAGTTACTATTTTATTTCAATTTACTCCTCAGGATATTTGATTAATTACTACTTCCTGTCTATCTTAGCGGTCCTATTTCTCTTTTACACGTTCTTTAAAAAAATATTAATGAAGGTTTTATTTTTACTACTATACCCTTATTTAATACTGAGGGCAAAGTAATTATTTTGGACCAAATATATTAATAACTAAGATAACTAATATGGACCAGATGGAGTATATTTAACCTTTAATTAAATAGAAAGTGTAATTTATTCCGATCATTAATGGAAGTTAAAAGAGAAAAATGGATTGTTTACTTCTTAGAAAGGGAAAAGAGTTAATACCCTAAACCCCGCCTAAATTAAATTATATAACTTTTGTCAGTTGCCTACCTAAACTATCGCCTATCCCCGAAAACCCCATGAACTATATCCCCTTTTATAATAAAACCCCCTCGTCGCTTATGTGGCATTACGGGTGGACATCGGTTGGTTAAGTTCGGTTGTGAATATTATCGCTTTGGCATATCATTTATCGGTTTATAAATATACTAAACCGATAACCGAACCGATAAAATATCGGTTATCAGTTAATTGATTATCGACCGTTATCGGTTCGATTATCGGTTTACCGATAAGATAATAAGAAACATAGTATATAATGCACATGGACTGAATTTCACTCACTGAAGTTTGCATAATCAGATTCCAAAGCATATCCATTTCGCCATTCCATTTTTCTTGTAAAATACATACTTTTGTTTTACTCATTGCAAGTTGCTTACTTGACTACATGATACCATTTTCAAGTTCCCTCAATTTTTCATATTACAAACAAAGAAAAGGAAGTAATCAAGCGAGGAATAGTTTTACATAAAGTTGACCTGCAGTTAAGCTAAAAAGAAAAGAACAATTCATTGGAGTCTAGACGTCACAAACGGTATCCTGTAGCTAATTCGACGAGTGAGTAAAGGAAGAATAGTGAATGTTAAGGAAGTTATATCCTACCTCAAATCATTCAAGAAGCTCAAAATTAAATTTCAAGAGTATATCTCACTGCTACCGTTGATGGAATGAAGAATGAAGACTTGCGGCTGAGCAAAGTTCGGAGAAGGCTGAAGCCCTAGATGTATTTATATACTTAAGGATAAAATCATAATTTTATTAGGTTATTGGTTAACTCGTTAATAAAATTGGACAATCGAGACCCGAACTGATAACCCAATAAGTTTTTTTTAGTTTGGGCTATCGATTTTACCCGATATATGCTCAGCCCTATGTGGCATAATGCGTGTAATAAATCGCTAAAAAACGCGTGAAAGCTGAAAAAAGCCGTTAAAATGGCCCACCTGACAGTGTTTAATGGCTAATTAGTATTTGTTTTTTAAAATTTATATTTCTTTTATTTTCTCCTCTTTTTTTATTATTATTTTTTTTATATCACCTTCCTTCCTCATCTTTTTACCTTTCTTCTCTATTTTTTCATCTGAATTCATCTCAAATTCTCTCTCCCTCTTGTCAAAACCTTAATCTTCTATGCCGATTCAGGAGCAGAACCCTAGTTTTTATCCCGATTTTCGAACAGAAGCAAGAATAGACAAAGCAATTGAGGTTAGAACCAAGATTAATGGAGAAAATCGCTATTGAGAGAAGGTGAAGCCGTTCTTCGATGAGAGCAAAGTCTCCAATGAGAGCAAAGAGAAAATGAGTTTTTGACAATTGACCCACTAGTTCTAACCCTAGCCTCTTTTTATTTTTTTCGTGTAATTTTTTATAATGATATAATAAAGAGTATTAAAATCATAACTAAGTTTATTCTTTAGATTAACCTAAACAAATATCAACGTAGATTGCCACATGGCAGATTTTAAAAATAATTTGGGGCGTGTATTATACGCACGAGTAAGAATGCGGCAAGAGGGTTTTATTATGAAGGGCATATAGTTCAAGTGATTTTCGGGGACAGACGATCGTTTAGGTAGTCAACTGACAAAATATTACTATATAATTTATTCGGGTTTTAGGGTATTAACTCAGTGAAAAATAAATACCACAGTTAAATAATATTTTCCGTCCTTTTCCATTTCTCTACAAAAACTGTGTAAAACCCCTCAATTTCCACGAAAATCATTATTTCTCTATGCCCAATTCAGCTTCATCTCTGAAGCAGAAGTTGGAAAACTCCCTTTGCTTCACTGCCACCTTTCTCCTCCGCCTCGGCCGTCATCCTCCGATGAGAATCCACCGCTGATTTGGGAACCCAATAACCTCTACTGATCAGTTCCGTTATGACCCTTTGAGTTATTCGCTGAATTTCGAAGATGTATTTGATGAAGAAGAAGCCCCTTTGGGTAATTTCACTTCTAGACTCCCTCCTTCCCCGCCGGTGAAACCTATGTCTCTGACGGGAATTACTGCTGCCAGTTAAAGTAATTAATGTGTAATAACTTTTGAGCAGTAGTTGTAGTAATTTACCTTTTTTTGTTCTTTCTTAAAGTGGAGCCTGGAACGTAGAGTAGTGGAGCCGGTTCACTAGAATTGCCACAAATGATAGGTCCAGGTACAATGAGTTCAATTGTAAAAATATTAAAAGTTGAACTGCTCTTTGTATTCAATATTCTACAATCCGCCTCTGATTAATGGTCTTTGTATTCAATATTCATTACTTTGTTACCATCTTAAAAGTGAATTGTCTTTGATCTTTTTTATGAGTGTAAATAAATTGGAAGAATATCCAGCTCTCTCGTATAACTAGTTATGACTTTGCTGTTGGTAACTGGTATGTGAATTAAATGAGGGAGACATATTATATACAATTGGAATTTGCAGTGAGGCTAAAGTAAAAAGAGTTATAACGAGGGAACTAATTAAGAGTAAGATGCATGAAACTTGATTGTTCTGATAAAAAGACGTGTTCCCTAGTAATAACCGTAGCTTCAGTGACTGAATTTCATGCTAAGTTAGATTTCTTGTTAGTCAGGATTTAATTATAAATATATCATTGACATAAAATTTCATTTTATACAAACTAAAAATAATCTTGTTCAAGTCGTGGAAGCAGTCACTAATACATGTATAGTTATATTAGAGTAGACTGTCTATATCACATCTTTGGGGTGCGGTCCTTCCCCAGACCTTACGTGAACGCAAGATGCTCTATGCAAGACCTTACGTGAACACGAGATGCTCTATGCATTAGGCTGTCCTTTTCTTGGTGAGAATATTGCTAAAATAGAAAACTTCAAATTTGTTTATGGGGATGCGACTCTAAGAGCGACATATGTTGGAATATAAACTAGCTAGGCCGTATTATCACTTTATTGTAAATGGCAAAAATGAATAATACAATATAAAGGATAAAAATTTGCAAGACGCAAAAAGGATAAAAGAGGGAGATAAACATAAAGCACACTATCAATATTATGAAAAATGAAAAATACCACTTTTACAAAGAAAAAAAATTCAAGACTCACATATAGCTACTACACTTTAACTCCTAATTAAATGAACTGCAATTAATAACAATGAGAATGACTCAAAAAGACACATTTCTAAAGAACACATATTAGACCTTAAACACCTAGGAGTCTAGGACATAACTCAAAAGACAAATGAACTTAGATACTTGATCACACTCTTAATTAACATTTAAATATACTATTTCCAACACTTCAAAAGTACATCTCTCTTATAACTAGAATCATAAGGCTGGTCAATAAGGAACAACTTGACAGAGTATCCTGAGGTAACAAGACATCATTGACGAGAGTAGCGACACACAAGGATCTAACCTCAAGCCGTGTTCCCTCAATATGGCTGGTTACAATGATAAAAGTTCCATAACAAGTTCCAAATTGACCATTTCTACAACTTGTACAAAATTAATTGAGCACCATATTGAGGTTGAAGTAGTAGTGGATGAGGAGCATGAGCATAAGATGGAGAGAGTTCAAATGCATAGTTTTTCAGAATCATAGCCATTGCCATCTTGGCCTCTAACATAGCAAAATTTTGCCCAATACATATTCTTGGACCCCAACTAAATGGAAAGAACACAAGTTTTCCTTTTGTTGCTTTGGATATTCCATCACTAAATCTCTCTGGATTGAACTCCATTGCATCATCTCCCCATATGTCAGTATCATGTTGCAACAAAATTGTTGGTAACAAGAGTTGTACCCCAGCTGGTAAACACAAATTCCCTAACTTTGTTTCTTTGGTTACCATTCGATTAATCGCATATCCTGCTGGATACAACCTTAAGACCTCGTTTAAGATCATAGTTACCTATAAAAAGATAGATCAAACTAGTGAATATTGCCCTCAAAATATATGGCTTTTGGAAGATTGAAAATAAAAGGGTCTAATGTTTAGGTGAAACATTCAAGGGTGTCGTCTACTGGTACATGACGTGGGTGAAAACTATGAAAGATCAGGGGTGTGTTTGCTCTGAAGGAAAATATAAGTCATTTTCTGGCAATCAAACATCAAAAAATATTTTTCTTAAGAAATATCTTTCATTAAAAGGGAAAAAATAACTCTCTTCATTCGATAGTCCATTTGAAACATTTTCTAAATCTCGGAGAGTCTTGAATAGTGAGACAAAGCTTCTTCTGAAAAATATTTTCTTTAAAGCAAACACGCTCCAAGGTTCAAATTAAATCCCAGTATGAGATAAACAACTCTAGGTAGTTTCTTTCCATCTGTTTAAATTTGAGTGGAAAAAGGTTTTTGGTACTTATGCTAGTAATAGGTATCTGTTCAGTTATAAAAAATTTACTCGTACCTGGTGTTTACACCAAACCATACCAATTTACCATGTGTATTAAGAACTATGGTTTAGTGATAAGTGTATGTGAAGACACGTGTCATCTTGGGTTGGTGTAAGCGCCAACCATAAGAAAGTTTTTAAACGGTTCGAAGTGTGCACAAATTGATCCGAGCATCACCGTTATTAAGAAAAAAGTTCAAAATAATTGAATATGCAGACAATACTTACTATTTTTAGCTGATTCAACTTGTCATAGTCAACTTCCCTACTTCCAAACACTTGCAAAACCTCTTCTCTAGCTTTATCTTGCCAACTAGGATGTTTGCACAACAAAATCATAGTCCATACAAGTAAAGATGAAGTTGTCTCTTGCCCCGCAAAATAGAAGAGTTTACACTCTTCAATCACCTCATCAATACTCATACCAAATTTCTTGTTATTTCCATGTTGTTGGATTTCTTTTAAATTGGATGCCAATAATATACCCAATAAATCATCAGGAGCTTCTCCATTTTCAATCATACTCAATCTTTTCTTAATAATTCCCAATACCAGCGCTCGTACTTCATTAAATATTTGCTTCATCCTTTTGTTCCTTTTTGTTGGCAAAAACCTGCAGTTCAAGAGATTTAATATGAAGTTGCAAACAAGAAAATTAAATGTTCTAGTGATGATTTTGTTAAAACATATTGATAATATTATTGTTAGATAATCAATAAGAAACTTGATAGGCTTAGAGACGCGTGAACACGCTTCTTTCTTAAAGATACTTAGTCTCATCCAAGAGCAAACGGAAGAATGATAACCACATCATCGATCTCCGGAATTTAATTAAGTCACTCAACGTTGTATTCAAGAATGTTTGTTTTTTCTACTCTTGAATTTAGGGTGAATCACCTTCTGACCAATGTCTCACCAAAAGTACTTTTTTGAAAAGCATTTTAAAAAAAAGAACTTCTCAAAATAAGCAGATTTTAGAAGCTTGGCCAAACAGGCTATTAGCGTTGCTCCAAGCTCCTTTATCAAAAGGTATTTGTTAAAAACAAAATAAATTTAGAATGTCAAAGAATGAATCTAAAAATAAATTCCTTTCATTTTCAAGATTCATAAATCACCGGATTGGCAATACTTTTTCAAGATTATTGGAACATTATCTAACAGATTTAATTTATAATCCAAAGAAGTTAATAACTCTACCTCCATCCTGGGATGTATATTGTGCGGGACACTTCTAGAATTAGTGAAAGTTGTTCCTTTTGAAGTTCAAAAATCTTTCTTCCTTCTTCATAACTACTGCCAAAAGCAGTTCTTGAAATGGCATCACTTGTTAAAGTTTGTAGATATGGCCACACATCTATCTCTGTTCCATTTGGTGAGACAACTTTCTCCAATTTGCTCAACATCTCACAAGCAGTAAATTGGAATGCAGGTAGCATATGCTGCACATTAATAAGCATCCAACTTTAAGTTTGCAAAACATAAACAATAAGAGTTTAACTTCTATAAATTACTCATGTAAAAAAACTTTTAAACTATTAGGTCATATCTAAAAGATAAATATATGTAAGTCGTCCATTAAAAGTGGATTGAAAATAAGGCAGATGTCACATGCTACAACATATTATATTACACTAATGAATTTTACACTATCAACTCACTTAAAAGATAGCTAAAGGTAACCATTCATTAAAAATAAATTATTTACGTGAAATATAAGGCAAACATAACATGCTGCAACATTTTAATCTTGAGTATACCGATGAATTTTTGCGCTATCTGTTCGCCTAAAAGATAACTACATGTAACTATCCATTAAAAATGGACAAATAACCTAGAAAATAAGGCGGATATAACATGTTACAATATGTTAGAGTATACTGATGAATTTTTATACTAACATGTCACCTAAAAGATATCTTAAGGTAACCGTCCATTAAAAGTAGACTAATAAGCTGAAAGATAATGCAGACATAACATGCGACAATATGTTGAAGAGTACACTGATGAATTTTTATACTATCAAATCATCTAAAAGACAGCTACATGCAACCATCCATAAAAAGTAAATTAATAATCTGCAAAAATAAGGCGGACATAACATGCTACACCATGTTAGAGTACTCTGATAGTGTATATATTTACAATATTAGTATATATAAGTTAAATTATTTTCGAATTTAAAAAATAGCCATTCATTTAAAAAGAAAACAAATATACATAAATTGAAAAGGAGGGAGGAGTAGTAACATAAATTGAAGATAACAAAGCTTTTCATACTAAAACCTTCAACTTGTCAAGGTGAAAAGCAGGATTGAGAAGCCTTCTATGTGTAGCCCATTTATCTGTTTCATAGCCTGCAATTCCAGTTGCTGCCAACTTTGTGAGTGGAGTGCCAGGTGGCTTCTGATAAACGAAATTCTTCGTTAGCACCTCCTTTACAAGTTCCGGGTCTGTGATCAGGACTGCTGGTCTTGGCCCAAACCACACAAAACAATTCTTACCTACAAGGTGAAACCACTGTCAAATAGTGGTCTGTCCAACCGTTTAAATTAAAAATCCGTATATAATCTATATATACCATTTTAAAAAAATAAATAATAAATCTAGCAGCTATTCGTGTAAATATTCTTTTTATGAAACATGGTAAATGAGCTGTTACAATAGGTAAAACAACACTAAGGGCTCGTTTGGTACGAGAGATAAGGGATAATTAATCGCGGAATTAAATTTGAGATGAGTTTATCCAACGTTTGGTTGAGATTAAATCGTAGTATAACTAATCTCAGATTAGTTATTCCGGGATTATAGTATTCTTTTATCTCCATAGGAGGATAGGATAACTAATCCTAGGATAATTAATCATCTGATAATTTATTTCCCAACCAAATGACCCATAATAGTTTGAAATTCTTTGATAGTATTAGTGTGTATAATTTAACTTCTATAGACTGACAGTATAATTATTTTTTTATATGATAGGATCAATTAAAATATAACTATAAGTAACTACTCGTAACAACTTACTTGAAAAATAAGACAAACAATCTATTGCAATAAGTTAAAAAATACTGATAGTTTGATGCATAAAGCATCCCGTATTTAAAGTTATGAAGTCTTACCATAATTGGTGATGGTTTTGTGGATGAAGGGCATGACTCTAGGCCAAATCATGTCATGAGAGAAATTGATTGGCTTAGACATAGCTTCTTCACCCATTTCCTTTATCTCTTTCATATCCCCAAACAAGAATTTGTAAGAGTTTCCTTTGAAACCCTGCTGTCTGATGCATTTCTCCAATTCTTTTGGTTTTAACCACACATAATTCAAGATTTTCCATGCCCATCTTAGTACAAAGATAATTGCAAATGAAAAAATTGTAAGTTTTAAGCTGTAATATGGTATCTCCATATTCTTATCCCCCACTCACAAGCACAATGCTCTGGGGCCTTTATTATAATATAATACCATTATATAAATTCTAGTATTAAATATTTGATGAGAAGAAAATCTAAGAAACTATGAAGTGAAATGTCAAAGCCAGGGGCGGTGCTACACGGTGCGGGTTCGGGCGAATATAGTGACTTTTTTCGAAACCCTGTATTTGTATTGAAATATTTATTAAATCTATATAAATATATACTGTCGAATCTAATAACAAAAGTGGTCTTGGTTCAACGGTAAATATTGTGGGTTTATTGAGAAAGATGGGGGTTCAATTTCCTTTGAAAGTAATATTTTATTTTAAAATTTAAAACCTACACACATCAAATTTTAGCTCCACTTATGTCCTTAGTAACCAAGAAAATTCTAGGTCTTGGTGACCAAGATAAACTAGTCAAACAAAATCAATACACGTCTCCGAAAGTGAAGAAAATAATCCACACGTCGTTTTCTTTATTTCTCTAGATTTCTTGTCTGGATTATGTGACTAGTCTACTCTTATCTCCTTTTTTATTTTTTTATTTTGTTATAATTAAAAGTGCTTTATTCTAATTTTTAAAGTACTTTACGAAAAAGTAATTTTGAGTTATTATTTATTAGAGTGAAAAAGGTAAAAAGATAGAGTCAAAAATAATTATCGAAAAGTTATGTTAATAAATTATAAATAACGGTAACGTATATATGTGCCCTTGCCCCAAAAAAGGCATAATGGCCATTTGTGAAATCCATTTGCCCGGCCCAATTCGTTCAACGACTACTCATCTCCCTCCGCTGTCCATTTTTCCGGCGAGCTTCTCCGGCGAAACCGAGTTGCAGATTTTCCCTATTCTTTTTCCAGCGATTTTAGCTGTAACAATGTGAACAGAGTTGCAATTCAAATTCATAAAGAAAGCCTCAACTTCAATTTGGCATAGTTCTTTGCAACTTTTACGAGTTACTTCGCATATTTGTTAGTTTCGCATGTGGTA
This sequence comes from Nicotiana otophora, assembly GCA_000715115.1. NCBI lineage: Eukaryota > Viridiplantae > Streptophyta > Magnoliopsida > Solanales > Solanaceae > Nicotiana > Nicotiana otophora. The sequence continues at coordinate 35,643 of AWOL01S0018092.1, forward strand.
ATGGATTCAAATATTAATTAAGCTTACAATTGAAGGGTACAAATATTAAAATTACATTTCAATTTTTATTGAATTATCTGTATCCGTTCAGCTCTATTTGTATTCTCACCAATTTTTTCAATTGTGCTAATAATGTTGAAGGCCAGAAAATTCTATTTCTTCTAATTCTTATGCATTAGAGAACTAAAATCAGATTATTTTGACGTGTCATTCTGTTATTAGACTCGGGACTTTTTTTCCTTTTACATAAATTCTAACACTACAAATTGATGTTATAGCCATATCTGAATAATTTTTCACTCTTTCTCTGTCTGCGATCAGTTGGATCACTGATTAAATTGAGCTATGTAGCCTAGGGTTGCCTGAATAATATGATCTTGAATTATGTGCAGCTCAGTATATCCTAATTTATTTTGACACCACAATATTTGCATTTTGATCAAGACGAAACGAGTTAGCTACCACCATCAAACCATTAAATGTTGTGGTGGCGTGGTAAGTAATCTTCTGGTCTTAACAAGAGGTCTTAGGTTTGGGTATGGAGTCGCCTTTGGTAAGCAGTGTTTTACCTCAAAGGTGGGACTTTACTGCACGAATCTTGATTAGTCGGCCCCCAAAACGCATGTCAGACACTGGGTGGGAAACAAACAAAAAAAGAAAAGAAGAAGTTAGCTGCCAGGTTAAACCTGGGGGAGGATTACTAATAATTTGTTGCACTGTGGAACTAGTACAATCAATAGGGTAGTATAATTGCTGATGGACTTTGCTTCTAAATTTACTAAATTAATGACTCGAACTTTATACATTTTAGCATTCTGTGTGATTTGCAGATAAGGGGATACATTCTGTGGGTCTATTGGAAACAACCTCTTTATCTTCACAAGGTAGGGCTAAGGCTGCCTATACACTACCCTCCCCAGACTCCACTATGTGGGATTATACTGGTTTTGTTGTTGTTGTTGTTGGGATACTTTCTGCATATGATTAGTGGGTAATATCTGTTTCGATAGTCTCACATGCTCATTACCGTGTGTTTAGCGGTTCATAGTCAAAAGATCATTTTTTTTCTTATTAAACCTTCATTAAATGAAAACTATAGTTGCTTTCCTTAATTAAATTGAGCGTGAGTATGTTTCAGCAGAAAAGGATTATGTAGGTCCGTGCCTTACACGAAACTTTTAGTAGTTTTTGGGAACATGTACCCACAACTTGTTCCTTGGATGTTAAGTTGACAAATGGTGAGGGTATTAAACATGATGAACTGTTTTTCTTACACACGTCGAATCATGTGGTATTGGTTATGGTTATTAGGACCTTTTCAGTTTTATATATGCTTCATGTTTTCTAACTGAGCACTTGTCTAATACTCAGCCTTGTTCAATCTTCTTGAAACACAATATTTCAGTGGCTATAACATTTATGATGTTATCAAGATCCTAACTTAGCAAAATAAGGCATCATCTTAACTTGGTAACTAATGTTAACTAAGTAGAGAAGGTTTATATAGAATCCAAGCTCCACCTCTCCATCAATCTCCATTTCATATGTAGATACATTGTTGTGAGTGATTTAATTGTCCACATCCTATTTGTTTCCTTTTATTATCCTCTTTTCTCCTTTCGGTTGCTCCGTGTCAATCTCTTTATTCACCACCGACTCTCCCATTAATTGTTGTCGGTTTCTCCAACTTCCACCTTCCTTTTGTTCACCACTCTTCCTATTTTTCTTCAGCGTGACAGTTGTGTTTCAGTGGTGTCTCTGATAGTCCTCATTTTTCCCCAGATTTGAAAGTTTTTTCTCTGTCCCTCTCTCACTTATGACCTTACCTAACTGGTAGAGTTGTAAGTGCTTCATTTACTGGTGCTAAATTTTCCTGTTCTTTTGATCTTGTAAAAGTTGTTTCCGCTAGGCATCAGGGAGAATTTTTGGCACTTCTTTTTTCGATTACTATCTTAAAAAGCACGATGATCTCTGCTGATCCACCTGGTGATGAAATGACAAATATTTTGTCAAGACTTCCTGTCAATGCTCTCATGCAATTCAGGTGTGTTTGCAAATCTTGGTGTAATCTCATTAGAGATCCTCATTTTGTTAACATGCATATGAATCAACATTCATCATATAAGAGAAGCTATCTGATCAGTAAAGATATCTTAGATGTTGGGCAAAAGGAATGTTGCACTTTGTTCTGCGATGAAACATTTACCAAGCACAAGAAATTGGAATTTCCTTTGTGGGAATCAACTAAAAGTTTTGAAGTCTTTGGCTGTTGCAATGGTGTTCTCTTTCTTGTTTACCCTATAGCTCCTAGATCTGGTTGCAACATGTATTTTTGGAATCCAGCCACAAAAATAGTCAAGAATGTTAGCAGTTCTATCGTTAAGCTTCCTGACGTTCCTGTTCATGTAGTGTTTGGTTTTGGTTGCGTTCCTAAATTGGATGAATATAAGGTGGTAAGGATTTTGTATTCTGAGCAAATGAATCTAACTGACCCCCCAAAACATCCGCCTATTGTTGAAGTTTACTCATTGAAAACAGATTCTTGGACAAAGATTGAAGTTGATCTTTCATACTTTATTACTAGCCATATGGCAAAGGCATTTTTAGATGGATCTATATATTGGGTTGCACGAAAAGTTAACGAAACTTTATATGATGACTTCATTGTATCTTTCGATATGGCTGACCACGTTTTTGAAGAGATAAAGCTTCCAAAATCTTGCCTCGACGATGGTGCATTAACTGGATCATTATCAGTCTTCTGTGATTCGCTTTACCTATTTGTTCATGGCCCTGAATCACTAGATTGGTGGCATATATGGTTGATGAAAGAGGATTGTTCTGGAAAAGTTTGGTGCCATCAGTTTAAAATTGATTGCTCATTCAAAATCTCTTGGCCCCTATGTTTTATTAAGAATGGCGAGGTTATATTCGAATCCATTGAGGGGGACCTTTCACTTTATGACCCTATGAACCAGCAATTTCAAGATCTTCACTTCCAAGGGAATCCTGAGATGATAGAACTGTTTGCATACAAGGAGAGTCTGGTTTTACTTGATTTAGGAACTAAATCTTGGCCTAGCAAATTTCCCGATGATGGGAATGAAAAAGTTGAAAGCCAAACTCAGAGTCAAGAAAGCTTCACAGGTAATGAGCCTGTTTAGTCCATGTGAAATCTTTGACTGGTTTTTCTTCTTGTTTCTGAAGGATTAGCTGTTCATTAGCTTTCTGCATGAAGGTTAAATTTTGGATTGTTAATATTAGTCACCTCTATGTTACATGTATAACTTTGTGAGGAAAATGAAAGATATGGTTATTGTACCACTGTGTTTTACATCATCCTGAAAGGAGGTCAAATCCAAAGGTGCCATCTATAAAGATGAGTTGTTACATGAGCTATTTTACTGCTAGCTTTTCGTTACAAAGGGTCCATGCAACAAATAATCTTCTTTGCAATAACTCAGAGGCGGAGCTAGGATTTGAATTTATTGGTTTTAAATTCTAGGATAGCGACATCAGATGTTAGTAACTGGGCTTGAATTTAAGTTTTGTACATATTTAGTGAATTTCATACTACAAATACACGGTTTGGACTAAAAGTAATGGGTTCGGCCGAACCTATACTTAACCTTCTAGCTCTGCCCATGCGATAACTAACATGCTTGATAATAAAGCAGTTAATAAAAAATTGCACATGATTCACCTGACACTCTTTCCAGATATTCTACCGTGTACCTGCACATGAATGGTAACAAACAATTTAACATAGGTTTTGCAACAATGTATTAGAGTTCTATTGATGTGTATACAATGCTACAAAAGAGTTATGTTTCTAAATGAACTATACAACTTTCATACTCTCTATCCGAAGCATTAAGCTTCATTTTGTTCAAGCATAATCCAGAATATGTACATTATACACTTTGTTGACCTTAACTTCTCTTACCTCTCTGTATTTGAATGATGTGAAATTTAGTCCTTATAAGGGATTACTTTAGGAAATCCTAAAAGGTTAAAATTTAAAGCTCAAAATTTAGATATATCGATCTTAATTTGACTGAATTGTCAGGCTACTTTGCATTCTCACCCCTTTTCCCCTTCCAAAGCATTGTTGTCCTAGCACTCAACAATATTTGAGACTTGGCCTTTGATCCTCAATACATGGGGCTCTCAACAATATTGCATTGCTCAATTCGAAGAATGGATTTTGGAATGTTATTTGTATAGCTTGAAAACTGATTGGTCTTGGCTTAAGTCCTGCTAATGCACATCTTTTACATCCTTCCTCTCTGGTGGATCAGCCATTGCTGTTTCGATCCTTTTTTAACACCCTACGATGTTACTCTGGCGATCCTGTTCTGTTATTGCATTCGTAAAAGGTACAAAATTTAAAAATCTTCTTGGTTCTCCATGCAGGTTGACAGGTTACTATTTCTTGAACATCTTTTGTATCGTGACTGCAAGGAATAATGCATCAGTGAATTTTGAAAGTTTGCAGGAACCAACTCTTTACTGATAGCTCTTACAAACTTGTTGATTGTTGTTGTTTGATGTATAATCTTAATAGAGCAGAACCTTCTTGTATGTGAAGTTCATTGTTTGAAGAATAGCTTGTTTTGTATAGACTACTTGCTGCTTTTTCACTTTTGAAGTTGCTCTCTTTTTTTTTCTGTCATTGAAATCGTAAATGTTTGCTAGAAGCTAAGAATGCCACTATTGTACACAGGTAGAGGAAGGCAAAGAAATGTACACATGAAAAAGATTTGTTGATGTCGGAAGATGTGCTCAAGGAAATTTTACTCGTGGGGATTTAAGTCATGTAATTATGAAAGATTTTGCTAAATATTAGTGTTTAACAATGTATCAAAAAAACGTAAAGTTGAATTTAGAATATTTAATTTAGAACAAGGAGAGTAGTTGGTAGCAAGACCAGGAAATTTAATAAAAGTTAAAACGTGGGCGAGAAAATCTTTTCTTTTTTATATTTAAAAAAAGAGTTATTTCCTTATGATTCCACTAGTGATGATGTGATGCCTTGTTGAATTTAAGCCCCCTGCATTAAGATTAGTTCACACGAGATTTTTCCTGAAATTTGAGGTCTCTGATTAAGGGTAGATGAATCCATTCATCCACCACATCTCTTACTACTGGTGACTCCTAGATTACTACTCCCTCCGTATCAAAGAGATTATTTTAGTTTGATTTGACACAAATTTTAATAAAAAATGGAAAACTTTTGAGACATGTGGTCTTAAATAAGCCACAAATTTTGTGTGGCTGTAAAACTTTTGAAACTTATGGTTTGAAATCTATCGTATCATTTGGGTGACTATAAATGCTTCTTAATAAGGAAATATTTAAAGATGTCAATTATTTTGAAACAGATTAATAAGGAAATAGTGTCAATCTTTTTGAAAAAATAGAGATTAATTACTAACTAGTAGTCATTATTTTTGCAAGAGGTCTTGGCAAGATCAGATGCATCACTTCAGGGGACTCATGAGGAAACTAATATCATCCTCTGCCTCTGCAGAAAAGCTGAAGAAAGAGCAGTATTTAAAGAATGGAAGTGCTCTGCTAGAGGAATTTACTGCTTTATGCGACGGAAAATGCCAAATTCCCCTCCGTTACTTCAGTGCCACAGAAATCGACAGGGCAATAAAACACCTTGAAAATACCATGGAGATCTTCAACAGTCATATAGTTATGGCCTCACTAGACAACCGTCGCGTTTTAATGAGGTTAGTCCCACCTAAATATTTTGAAAATCTCAATAACATATGCCGAGATATAGCAATTACTTCTCAGATGAGTCATCTCAAGAGTGTGCTAAAACTACTTGGTTGCTGCCTAGAGCTTCCGGAACCAGTTCTTGTGTATGAATATGTTGATGCTATATCTCTTAGAGATTTACTTTTCAAGAAGCATAATGCTAAAAAATCAGTATCTTGGGAACGTAGATTGCGTATTGCCAATGAGATTTCTTCAGCAATTGTTTATCTCCATAGTGAATTTACTACGCCAATCATCCATAGAGATATACAGCCATCGAATGTGATAATAGATCAAAATAACGGTGTTGCCAAAATAATGAACTTCTCATACTCCATATCATTGCCTCCAGGAGAATTGGAAGTAGAAGACGTTGTTTGCGGAACATATTGGTATGCAGATCCTGAATATATGGTCTCGGGAATTGTTACTCAAAAGACTGACGTCTACAGCTTCGGAGTTCTTCTCTTCCAGCTATTAACCGGAAAGAAAGTGAATATGGTTGATGGCAAGATAAAAGAATGGCCCAACAACTGCGTCTCATCCAATATTGAAGAGTGTAATGTAATGGATATAGCGGATCCTGCCATTTTGGCCGAAGAGCATGGAATTGATATTCAACAACAATTGGATGACTACTTAGATCTTGTTAAGAGATGTACGCTCTCGAAGGGTGAAGATAGACCATACATGATTCATGTTGCAAAGGAATTACGTCGAATTGAGAAGTGTTTTTGTGCCCTCACTCAAGGTCTGCATTAGATGTGTGTGTTTTACACGATGGCAAAATTACTGTAAAATTCAAACTCTTGGCTGCTACGAACAGTCACCAGGGAACATTACGAGTTTGCAGGAACAAACTCTTTACTCATGGCTCATACAAACTCATTATTGATGGCTGTTGTTTGATGTAAAATCTTAATAAAGGAGTTACCCTGCATTTGAGATGCAAAGTTTGAACTAGCTTGCACTTGTGAAATGTCCATGGCTCCTCACTGTTGCTTGTGGTTATTTTCTTTTCATTACTGTTGTGCTTATGCTTCACTGAGTCGAGGGTTTATTTGAAACAACCCTTCTATCTCCACGAGGTAGGGGTAAGGTCTGCGTACACATTACTCTTCCTAGTTTTCACTATATGGAATTATACTGGGCTTGTTGTTGTTGTTATTGCTGCACTTGTGAAATGTCCTTCTCTTTTGGAGATTATTCTCTATTCCATACATTTAAAGAGAATGGCTTATTTATTCTTGATTATTAACGAGCACCCTATGGAATTCATAGTTGATACTAGGAGTGCTAGAGAGCTCCTTGCACTTTAATTGACTTGTCAACGTGCGTGAAGAACCAAGGTAGATATTTAAATTTGGCTCCTTTTCGAATGCAAAAATAGAACACAAACAGCCTCTTGCAGAAATGCAAGGTAATGCTGCATAAAATACACCCTTGTGGTCATGTCCTTCCCTGGACCCCGCGCATAGCGGGAGCTTAATGCACCAAACTGCTCTTTTTTAATCTGGAGATAGACATCTTAGGGTGTTGAAAACTGATCGCAACAGAAAAGGCTGCAAAAATAGCTATTCAAACAACACCCCAGAACCATTCTTAAAATTGAGCAATGCAATGTTGTCTAGAGCTCCATGTGTTGAGCTGTGTTTCCTTCTCATATAGGTAATGCTTGGACAAATTTCAAACAGACAAGAAAATAGAACAAGTTTCATATTAATTGTGCCTTTCAAGTAGTAGTCAGAGACTCACAATTACAATTACATGAATGTGGTCATGCCACAAATTGAATTCTCCAGCTTCAAAGTGAGGTGCAATTGAATTTTACAGTACTACTATTTTTCCCCCTTGTAAAACAAAGATCTAATTCAGACCTTGAGTGAGGGCACGAAAACACTTCTCAATTCGACGTATTTCCTTTGCAACATGAATCATGTATGGTCTATCTTCTCCATTTGATAGTGTGCATCTTTTAGCAAGATCCAAGTAGTCCTCCAATTGTTGTCGAATCTCAATTCCATTCTCTTCCAAAATTGCAGGATCCACTATATCCATTATACTACACTCTTCAATTTTGGACGCATTGCACAGATCTCTTATATCGTCATTAACAATATACATTCTTTTTCCAGTCAATAGCTGGAGGAGAATAACTCCAAATCCGAAGACGTCAGTTTTTTGAGTAACAATACACGAGCGGACATATTCTGGATCTAAATAAGCACATGTTCCGCGCACAACTTGAGCTTCTACTTCCAACTCTCCTGGAGGCAATGATATGGACAATGAAAAGTCAAATAGTTTGGCAACTCCACTGCTCTGATCTATTAACACATTTTGTGAGTGTAAGTCTACGTAAATAATGGGCGTAGTAAATTCACTATGGAGATAAAGAATTGCTGAAGCGATCTCATTGGCAATCTGCAATCTACTTTCCCAAGATAGTGATAAATTTCTAGCATGATTATAATAATAATCCTTACGAAAAAGTAAATCATGAAGAGTTATAGCCTCAACATATTCATACACTAGAACAGGTTCTGCATATTCTAGGCAACAACCAATAAGTTTAAGCACGTTATTAAGATGACTCATCTGAGAAGTAATTGCTATATCGCGACATATATCATTGGAATTTGCAACGAAAGTGTCGTACGTGAAGCTAACCAAAACAAAGCGTTTGTCTAATAAGCCTTTTACCATATGTCTTCCGTAGGTGTATAATGGCTTTTCTGAATGTTCAATTGCCCTCTCGATTTCTATGGCACTGAAGTAACGAAGGGGAATTCGACTTTTTCCATCACATAAAGCAATAAGCTCCTCCAGCACTGCACTTCCATTCTTCAAATAGTATTGCTCTTTCTTCAGCCTTCCTTCAGAGGCAGAGGATGGAGTTAGTTTACTTATGAGTCCCCTAAAATGATGCATTTGTTCTTGCCAAATAAATTCCACACAGAAAATGAGATTAAATAACATTAGACGGCTATTGATTTGACTCTCTTATGAGTTACTTGGTAGTTTCGTTGCTTTTGTTTTGTGTCTTCTCAATTTCCAGGCACTTTCATTCCCATTGTTTATCTGCTTCTTGTGGGGAATTTAACTTGATTATTCTTTGTTAAATTTGGTTGACTTCATATGACTTGGTTGTTTTACACCATTTTCAGCCACTAACTTTTTTCTTTCTGGCCATGAATCATGATACAACTATACTCCTTGATTAAATATTTTACATGTAACTTTTTTTTTGTTGGTGTAATCAAAAAGCTAAAATTTCTTAAAATCTTTCATAAGCCACATGGCTTAAGACCACCACGAGCAGGAACCTCATTTTCTTGAGTATTTTCCCCAATTTATAAATTTTTCTCGTATCTATGTCCTTAATAGCGAAAACTTAATACGCCGGAATGCCTTTTTTTTTTTTTTTTTTTAAAATAAATCTTCTTCATATCTGTGTTCTTAATATTGGATTGAATGTAATAAATGTGGGGCCATTCTTCATAATTTTTTATCTTGCCATCAACCATATTCACTTTTCGTAGAAACCTAATAGCCGAAAGAAAAGAACTCCTAGACGTTAGTTTTTGTGAGTAACAACATTACTCGAGATGACATATTTATATCATACCAATAAGTATATAATTTGTGTCTTTTACATATATTTTGTTATTTAATCAAAATTCATTGATATGTATTTCACTTTAATTTATTGGCTAGCTATATTATGTAATTTGGTGTAAACACCCTATCTAAGCAATTTTTTTTTAATAATCTTAAAAACAATTGTGTATAAGGACTTGACAACTGGCTGTTGTTAATTAGTCTAGTGAAAAAAGACAAATTACTCAAGGTCTCACTCTGTTTCATTTTATGTCAAGCATTATTTCTTATAAGTCCCTTCCAAACATATTTTTATATTTGTAAATAATTTAATTCTAAATATTTTATTTTACCTTAATGCCATAATTTTATAACCACAAAAATACCATTTTACATGTTCTAATTCACAGGAAATTCAAGCTTGAGAAGGGCAATTTCATTTCTCTTACAGAGACCAAAAGCCTTAAGCCAAGCGGGAGATGACATGCGCAAATGCGCGGCGAATAGTAAACATCAGTTGGAATTTCAGACAAGAACCTTACTACAATTACCTTGCGCTTCTTGACGCCTGCACAGAATCCAAGTCATTATCAATAGGCAAATCAATCCATCAACACATCCTAAAACACAATCACTGTAATGACAACAATTCAAATCTACTAGACAAATTAACTCGTTTTTATATCTCATGCAGTAGAATCGATCTTGCACGCCATATGTTCGACGAAATTCCTAATCCGGATAGAAATAATAAAACCATATTATGGAACCAAATGATTAGAGCATATGCTTGGAATGGACCCTTTGAGAAAGCTATTGACTTGTACTATGAAATGGTCGAGTCTGGTGTTAGACCCACAAATTATACATACCCTTTTGTGGTTAAGGCTTGTTCTGCTATGCTAGATGTAGAAAATGGTGTCAAGATTCATGAAGAAGTGAAAAAGCATGGGCTTGATGGTGATGTTTATATTTGTACAGCTTTGGTTAATTTTTATGCCAAGTGTGGGTTATTGGTTGAGGCACGACAAATGTTCGATGGAATGTGGCAAAGAGATATTGTGGCATGGAATGCGATGATCTCAGGGTGCTCGGTGAATGGTTTGTATTTGGAGATGATGGGTTTGGTTTTCGAAATGCAAGAGAATGGGTTAACTCCAAATTCATCTACAATTGTGGCTATTCTTCCCGCTACTGCGGAAGCTAATAAGTTGCGTGAAGGGAAGGCTGTTCATGGGTATTCTATGAGAAGGGGCTTTGTCAAAGATGTAGTTGTTGACACTGGCATTTTGGATGTGTATGCAAAATGCGGTTTGTTGAACTATGCAAAGAGGATTTTTAGAGTCATGTCTTTTAAGAATGAGATTACGTGGAGTGCAATGATAGGAGCATATATAACATGTGATTCTACGCAAGAAGGATTGGATCTGTTTGAGCACATGAGGGTGGAAGATACTGGGTCTCCTTCTCCGGTCATGCTTGCCACTGTCATTCGAGCTTGTGCTAAGCTGAATGATCTGAGAAGAGGAAGAAAGATGCATGGTTATACTGTTAAGTCGGGGTCCAATTTGGATTTGATGGTGAGTAATACTCTTCTTTCTATGTATGCAAAGTGCGGGAGAATAGATGATGCGCTTACGTTCTTTGAGGAGATGTGTTTAAAAGATTCTGTTTCTTTCAGTGCTATAATTGCAGGGTGCGTCCAGAATGGCCATGCAGAAGAAGCTTTGCAGATTTTCCAAATGATGCAATCGTCTGGGGTTCAACCAGAATCTGCAACAGTGATGGGAATTTTACCAGCCTGTTCACATTTGGCTGCTCTACAACTTGGAGTTTGCACCCATGGTTACTCGATAGTACGTGGATTTACAGAGGATGTTTCTATTTGTAATGCCCTAATTGACATGTACTCCAAATGTGGTAAAGTCAACATTGCTAGGATTATCTTTGATAAGATGAATAAAAGGGATGTTGTCTCATGGAATGCAATGATTGCTGGATATGGAGTTCACGGTCATGGAAAGGAAGCAATTTCGTTGTTCTATGACATGCAAACTGTAGCTCAAATGCCAGATGAGATAACTTTCATCGGTCTCTTATTTGCTTGCAGCCATTCTGGTTTTGTTGCTGAAGGGAAATATTGGTTCTTCAGCATGTGTCAAGAATTCAAAATTAGCCCTGGGATGGATCATTACTTGTGCATGGTGGATCTTTTGGGCCGTGCTGGTCTCCTAGATGAGGCCTATGATTTTATCCAGAATATGCCTTTTAAACCTGATGTGCGTATTTGGAGTGCTTTGCTTGCTGCTTGTAGAATCCATAAACATATTGTACTAGCAGAAGAAGTATCTAACAAGATCCAATATCTAGGACCTGAAAGTCCAGGTAATTTTGTTCTTTTATCCAACTTGTATACTACTGCTGGTAGATGGGATGACGCTGCTCTTATTAGAATTAAGCAGAAGGATTCTGGCTTTAAGAAGAGCCCAGGATGTAGTTGGATTGAAATAAATGGGGTTGTCCATGCATTTGCTGGTGGGGATCAATCCCACCCTCAGTTCGCTAAAATAAATGAGAAATTGAAGGAGCTTTCAACGGAGATGAAAAAATTGGGGTACAGTGCAGAATCCAGTTTTGTCTACCAAGATGTTGAGGAAGAAGAGAAGGAACAGATTCTGCTTTATCACAGCGAGAAGCTTGCAGTTGCATTTGCATTGCTAAATCTGGATCCTACCAAGTCCATACTCGTTACAAAGAATTTGCGAGTTTGTGTTGACTGCCATAGTACGCTGAAATATATAACTTTAATTACGAAAAGGGAAATTACAGTGAGGGATGCAAGTCGATTTCATCATTTCAGAGATGGAATATGCAGCTGTGGGGATTTCTGGTGAAGAATGATTGAGACTGTTTTTGTTGCTTGATATAAAAATGATTCAGTTTTCTTCTACACCTACTAATGCAACATTGGCTAACTAAACTAGATTGGTGCAGGGTATTCACAGTTGATATCTTAGCTGTTGTTCTGTTAGACCAATTCCTGAGTACATTACTTGGTAGAATTGACAATAAAATTTCTTAGATGAAGAATGCAGATAAACTTTTGCATTGCATTAAGATGATGAGTGATGAAGATTTGAGGGGTGCAGCGTGTGCCTGCTATGTGCTGAGAATACAACATCACTCAGTTGCTTGTAAAGAGTCTCGTTGATCCCGATAAGTGTAATCAGGGGTATAAATTCTGCATTTTAACTGGAAGATCAACTTGGTGCTGCATCGCACGCTGATCATATACCAGATTGGAGTAGTTCTTCATTTTGTGCACTCTGGTCCACTAATTCAAGTACGTCAAGTTTTATCTTAATGTTGGAATACTTGGAAGTCTGATATTTACTGTCAATCAGTAACATACTGGAGCTTCATAGAATCTACACCATGGTTGGCACATGCATCAGTGATTAAAGTTTTTGATTCCATGAGCAATCCATCCAGGTAAACCGTGGGCAAATGCTGGATTTCTGCCATTATGCAGACATGTACTTCAAGCTGTGATTTTGAGTGAGTAGTTCTATCCTTCTTATATGCTTCTTCATACTAGGAGTTACTCAAATTAACTGTAAGGAAGCATTTGATTGGAGGTAGTTGTGACTATTCCCACAGTTGGTCATATTAGCTTAGAGAGCTAGCACCACCCTAGATATCTATCACGCTAGAAGCAATTGCTTGAAATTGATATAATCACTACTACAACTGCAAGAATTCATTATGTACTCCCAAGACAATAAGTCTAGAAGAGGAGAGAATGTTTTTAAGCCATTCTCAAAGTTGTACTCCTTGTAGGAAATTCGTAGTTAGTACATTTAAGCGAAACTGGATTTATGATTATACATCTTAACAAAGACACTTTCTCTTTCTAACTTCAAATTGAGCTTCTGCATTTCCATGTAAGGCTATATTAACTTAGGAATCAGTGGAGATGGTGTGTTGCTTGCTCCAGCAGCAAGCATTCCAAAACTGGAAGGAATGCACATGGTTGGTCTTAGGTTACTAACCATACATGCCATAGTGCTCGCTGTCCATAAATATTTAGAATATTAAGTCCCGTATATGAATTTAGATTCTCAATTGAAAGAAAGTTCTGTTCAAAGCCACTCACTAGTTGATTTTATATAGTCTTAACAATTCAAGGTGCACTTAGTCAATTGATTTTCTTGACAAATTTAAGCCAGCTCGTTATTCTTGTGGATTTAGTACCAGTCCATTATCATAATTGCTACACCACTTTAGATATATGCTTCAGACATTTCTGCTCTTGATTGTTTCCTACAAAATTAGTGCCGAGGTCCACTCTTGCTCAGTAGTGGCACAACACAAGTAGACACAGGTTGGTTTTGCTCTTCTTTGCATGACCTGTGAACTTCTTATTGATAATTGAAACTGAAGAAATATTCTAACTTTATCCAATTCTCTATTATTTCAAATAAGTAATCGTCATAATTTGACCATTTTATAAGTACTCAACTGCAGCACTTCTTGGAAACATAAGACTAGTTTTTTTCTTGTCTGAACCAACTTGTATCCTGAGCCATCGCTTTAGCACTATGCATTATCCGATTTTTGTCTAAAATTCTCAGGATATGCCCTCATAGATATAACATCAAGAAATAGATAGAGGTGGTCCATAAACCATTTTCGAGATAGATGAGGTTTTATCAATCTGTTCTTTGTTGTGAACATCAGTGGGACCTTCTGCTTTCAAAGTCTAATTAGTATGACAATTAGTTGGAAGGCAAAACCATGTGATACTTCAGGTTCTATTGTCTTTAGCTGGTGCCCACACAAAGCCTTTTCAATGCACATTAGTAGGATTGTACAACTTGTCATTGGCCTATATAAACACATACCAAGAGGGGTTTACTATAACAACACTCAGCAAAACCTGAAACCATATAAAACTTTTCTTTGATCTCAAGGTCCTTATTAATTATTCCCATCCTTATTTGCTCATCTGTATTGAACTAAACGATCATGGCTCTCAGTATGCCTCGTATAATCAAGAAGTCTTCTACAGCTGGAGATATTCCAAAGGGCCATTTTGCTGTTTATGTTGGGGAGAAGTAGAAGAAGAGATTTGTAATCCCCATATCATTCTTGAGCCAACCTTCATTTCAAGATTTGCTTAGTCAAGCTGAGGAAGAATTTAGCTTTGATCATCCAGTGGGTGGTGTCACAATTCCCTGTAGGGAGGATGTGTTCGTTGATCTTACTTCTCGTTTGAGTAGGATCTGAGGCTTTTTCTTTCACAGTTTTGTGAAGAACTAACCTGAATTTTGCAGTTTGTACACTAGAAGAGCTAGGAAAGACGCATCATTCATACCATGTCACTTAAAATTAGACAGATGAGGCTACGGTTAGTTGCAACAATAGATCCCAATTGAATGTAATTTTGACAAGAGACAAACATCATATTCTTTAGCAAATGAAATCTGTTCAGCTTCATTCTTTAGCCAATTGTTTTTTCAGTATTCCTGTTGGAGAAATTCCTTTGCTAATGTTGATTAAATCATCAGATTAAGTCAATTTATTACTAAAAGAATTGATTAATACAGCTAAATTTTATTCTTGGTTCCCATAAAATTTTAGGCGATTAGCAGCCCGTCGCCCGAATTCATGAAGATGTCATGGACTTTAGCACACGAAAAATTAGAAATTGTCCTGAATTCCTGATTTATAGGCCTAAAACGCTAAAAATGAGGAACAAACACAGCGAAACAATGATTATCATTCTAGGTTGTTTCTTATGGGCCCACAAAAGTTTAGGCGATTTTGAGCCCGTCGCTCGATGACGTGGACATTAGCACACGAAAAATTAGAAATTATCCCGAATTCCTCTTTTATGGCCCTAAAATACCAAAAGACGAGGAACGATCATGGCAGAGCGATGACTATGTTCATTAGGTCGTTTCTAATGGGCTCATCCTATGCAGGAGGTGTGGGATATAGCAAATGAAAATCTGAAAATCGGGCGGAATTCTTATTTTATGGCCCTAAAATGCCAAAAAATGATTAATGGTAATGGCGAGACAATGACTATTGCTCCTTAGGTCATTTTTGATGGATCGATTTTTTTTAGGCTCTAGGTCTGGGAGTCTAGGCCCATCCAGGAGACTTGGGCTATGACACCCAAACATCTGGGAATCAGGCGGAATTCTAGTTTTATGGCCTTAAAATGCCAAAAAAGAGAAATGGTCATGGCGAGGCGGTGACTATTGTTCCTTAGGTCGTTTATGATGGGACGACAAAATTTAAAGCGATCCGGGTCCGGGCGCCCATGCCCATGCAGGAGGCGAGGGCTATAACACAAGAAAATTTGGGAATCAGGTGGATTTCCAGCTTTATGGCCCTAAAACGCCAAAAAGTGGTGAACGGTCATGGCGAGACAATGACTATTGTTCCTTATGTCATTTTTGATGGATCGAAAAAAATTTAGGAGGTCCGGGTCCAGGCGCTCGGGGCCCATGCAGGAGGCGTGGGATATAGCACAGAAAAATCAGGGAATCAAGCTAAATTCCAGCTTTATGGCCCTAATACGCCAAAAAGCGAGTAACAGTCATTGCGAGGCGATGACTATTTTTTCTTAGGTCGAGTTTGATGGGCCGAAACATTTTTAGTCGACACGGGTCTGGGCCCCCTGACCTATGCCGGAGGCATGGGCTATAGCACATAAAAATCACGAAATCGGTCGGAATTCCAGTTTATAGCCCTAAAATGCCGAAACACGAGTAACGGTCATGGCGAGACTGTGACTATTCTTGCTTAGGTCGTTTTTGATGGGCCGGAAAAATTTTAGGCGATCTGGGTCCAGGCTCCCGGGCCCATGCAGAAGTCATGGGATATAGCACACAAAAATCTGGGAATTGGAAAATTCCAGTTTTATAGCCCTAAAATGCCAAAAAATGAGTAACAGTCATGTTGGGGCTAATGTTCCTTAGTTCGTTTTTGATGTACTAGAAAAATATTTAGGCGGTCTCATTCCGTGCACCCGGGCCCATGTAGGAGGCGTGGGCTATAGCAAATGAAAATCTGAGAATCGAGCAGAATTCCAGTTTTATGGCCCTTAAAACGCCAAAAACGTATAACAGTCATTGCGAGGAGGTGACTATTGTTCCTTAGGTCGTTTTTATTGGTCCGGCAAAATTTTAGGCTCTCCGAGTCCGGTGGCCTGCGCCCATGCAGAAGGCGTGGGCTATAGCACATAAAATCTAAACATCGGGCGGAATTCCAGTTTTATGGCCCTAAAACGCAAAATAAAATGAGGAACGTTCATGGCGAGGAGGTGACGATTGTTCCTTAGGTAATTTTTGATGGGCCGGAAAATATTTAGGCGATCAGGATCCGGGCGTCCGGGCCTCTGCAGCAGGCGTGGGTTATAGCAAATGAAAATCTGGAAATCAGGCGTAATTCTTATGGCCCTAAAATGCCAAAAAATAATTAACGGTAATGGCGAGGCAGTGACTATTGTTCCTTACATCATTTTTCATGGATTGAATTTTTTTAAGTTGTCCAGGTCTGGGCGTCGAGGTCCATTCAGGAGACGTGGGTTATGGCACCCAAAAATCTGGGAATCGGGCGGAATTCTCGTTTTATGGCCTTAAAATGCCAAAAAAGAGAAACGGTCATGGCGAGGCGATGACTATTGTTCCTTAGGTCCTTTATGATGGGATGACAAAATTCAAAGCGATCCGGGTCCGGCCGCCCATGCCCATGCAGGAGGCGAGGGGTATAACACACGAAAATTTGGGAATCAGGTGGATTTCCAACTTTATGGCCCTAAAATGCCAAAACTTGATGAACGATCATGGCGAGACAGTGACTATTGTTCCTTATGTCATTTTTGATGGATCGAAAAAAATTTAGGATGTCCGAGTCCAGGCGCCCGAGGCCCATGCATGAGGCATGGGCTATAGCACACGAAAATCATGGAATCAAGCGAAATTTCAGCTTTATGGCCCTAATACGCCAAAAAGCGAGTAACGGTCATTGCGAGGCGGTGACTATTTTTTCTTAGGTCGTGTTTGATGGCCCAAAATATTTTAGCCGACTCGGGTCTGGGCCCCCAGACCCATGCCGGAGGCGTGGGCTATAGCACATGAAAAATAGGGAATCGGTCGGAATTTTAGTTTATGGCCCTAAAATGCCGAAACACGAGTACCGATCATGGTGAGGCGGTGACTATTCTTCCTTAGGTCATTTTTGATGGGCCAGCAAAGTTTTAGGCGATCTGGGTCCAGCGTCCGGGCCCATGCAGAAGGCATGGGATATAGCACACAAAAATCTAGGAATTGGGAAATTCCAGTTTTATTGTCCTAAAATGCCAAAAAGAAGTAAGATCATGGCGGGGCTAATGTTCCTTAGTTCGTCGGACCACCCGGGCCCATGTAGGAGGTGTGGGTTATAGCAAACGAAAATATGGGAATCGAGCGAAATTCTAGTTTTATGGCCCTTAAAACGCCAAAAAAGAGTAACGGTCATTGTGAAGCGATGACTATTGTTCCTTAGGTCATTTTTGTTGGTCCGGCAAAATTTTAGGTGCTCCGTGTCCGGTGGCCTGCGCCCATATAGAAGGCGTGGTCTATAGCACAGAAAATCTGGGAATCGGACGGAATTCTAATTTTATGGCCATAAAACGCAGAAAAACGAGGAACGTTCATAGCGAGGAGGTGACTATTGTTCCTTAGGTCGTTTTTGATGGGGCGAAAAGTTTTTAGGCAGTCAGGGTCTGGGCATCCGGGCCTATGCAGGAGGTGTGGGCTATAGTAAATGAAAATATAGAAATCGGGCGAAATTCTTATTTTACGGCCCTAAAACGCCAAAAATGATTAATGGTAATGGCGAGACAGTGACTATTGTTCCTTAGGTCATTTTTAATGGATCGATTCTTTTTAGGGTGTCTAGGTCTGGGCGTCCAGGCCCATTCAGGAGACGTGGGCTGCGGCACCCAAACATCTCGGAATCAGGCGGAATTCTAGTTTTATGGCTTTAAAATGCCAAAAAAGAGAAATGGTCATGGCCAGGCGGTGACTATTGTTCCTTAGGTCGTTTATGATGGGACGACAAATTTTAAAGCGATCCAGATCCGGGCGCCCATGCCCAACAGGAGACGAGGGCTATAACACCCGAAAATTTGGAAAATAGGTGGATTTCCAACTTTATGGCCCTAAAACGCCAAAACACGATGAACGGTCATGGCGAGACAGTGACTATTGTTCCTTATGTCATTTCTGATGGATCAAAAAAATATTAGGAGATCCGGGTCCAGGTGCCCGGGGCCCATGCAGAAGGCGTGAGCTATATGCACACGAAAATCAGGGAATCACACGAAATTCCAACTTTACGGCCATAATATGCCAAAAGGCAAGTAACGATCATTGCGAGGCGGTGACTATTTTTTCTTAGGTCGTGTTTGATGTACTAAAAAAATATTTAGGTGGTCTCGGTCCGTTCCCCATGCCCATGTAGGAGGCATGGGCTATAGCAAACGAAAATCTGGGAATCGAGCAGAATTCCAGTTTTATAGCCCTAAAACGCCAAAAAATAGTAACGGTTATTGCGAGGCGGTGACTATTGTTCCTTAGGTCATTTTTGATGGTCCGGCAAAATTTTAGGCGCTCCGGGTCCGGTGGCCTGCGCCCATGCAGAAGGCGTGGGCTATAGCACAGACAATTTGGGAATCGGGCGGAATTCCAGTTTTATGTCCCTAAAACGCAAAAAAATGAGGATCATTCATGGCGAGGAGGTGACTATTGTTCCTTAGGTCGTTTTTGATGGTCTGGTAAAGTTTTAGGCAGTCCGGGTCTAGTGGCTCGGACACATGCAGAAGGCGTGGGTTATAGCACACGAAAATCTGGAAATCGGGTGGAATTCTAATTTTATGACCCTAAAAGACCAAAAAACGAGTAACGGTCATGGCGTTTCAGTGACTATTGTTCTTTAGGTCCTTTTTGATGGTCTGGCAAAAGTTTATGCGGTCTGGGTCCGATGGCTTGGGCACATGCAGTAGATATGAGCTATAGCACAAAAAATCAGGAAATCCGACGGAATTCTAGTTTTCTGGCCCTAATCCGGGTCCGGTGGCCCTAGCCTATGTAGAAAGCATGTGTTATAACACAAGAAAATCTGAAAATCGGTCGGAATTTCAGTTTTATAGCCCTAAAACGCCAAAACATGAGTAACGGTCATGGCGAGGAAATGACTATAGTTTCTTAAGTTGTTTTTCATTGTCCGGCAAAATTTTGGGCGGTCCAGGTCCGTGGCCCATGCCCATGTAGAAGGCATGGGTTATAGCACATGAAAACTTGAGAATCGTGCGGAATTCCTATCTAATGGCCCTAAAACGCTAAGAAATGAGTAGCGGTCTTGACGAGGTGGTGAATATTGTTCCTTAGGTAATTTTTGATGGTGCGGCAAATATTTTGGCGTTCCTGGTTCGGGTGGTCCGGCCCATACAGAAGGCGTCGACTATATCATATGAAAATTTGGGAATCGGGCGCAATTAAGTTTTATGGCTCTAAAATGTCAAAACACAACTAACGATCATGGAGAGACGACGACTATTATTCCTTAGATCGTTTTTGATGCCCCGGCTAAATTTTAGGCGGTTCGGGTCCGGTGGCCCGGACCCCTACAGAAGGTGTGGGATATAACATACGAAAATCAAGGAATCTGGCGGAATTCTAAATTTATGGCCAGAAATCGCTGAAAAACGAGTACTGTCATGGCGAGGTAGTGACTATTGTTCCTTAGGTCGTTTTCGATGGTCCGGTAAAAATTTTGGCAGTCTAAGTCCGGTGGCACGGGCCCATGCTAAAGGCTTGGGCTATAGTACACGAAATCTGAGAATTCGGAAATTCCAGTTTTGTGGTCCTAAAACGCAAAACAAAAAATGAATAACGGTCATGGCGAGGCGGTGCCTATTGTTCCTTAGGTCAATTTTAATGTGCCAGAAAACTTTTAGGCAGTCCGGGTGCATGTGCCCATGCAGGAAGCGTGGGCTAAAGCATATTAAAATTTGGGAATCAGGCCGAATTCTAGTTTTATGGACCTAAAACGCCAAACAACGAGTAACGGTCATGGCGAGGTGGTGACAATTGTTCTTTAGGTCATTTTTGATATGCCAAAATAATTTTAGGCGTTTTGGGTCCGGGCGCCCGGGCCCATGCAAGAGGAGTGGTCTGTGAATCGGGTGGAATTCCAGGTTTATGGCCCTAAAACGCCAAAAAAGAGTAACGGTCGTTGCGAGGATGTGACTATTGTTTCTTGTGTCAATTTTTATGGTCCGACTGAATTTTTGGTTGTCCAGGTCCGTATGCTCGGGCCCATGCAGAAGGCGTGGAATATAGCACACGAAAATTGAGAATCGGGCGGAATTTTAGTTTTATGGCCCTAAAATACCAAAAAATGAATAACAATCATGGCGCGGCATTGACTATTGTTCTGTAGGTCATTTTTAATATGCCATAAAATTTTAGACGATCCGGGTCTAGGCGCCCGGGCCCATGTAGGAGGCGTGGGCTATAACACATGAAAATTTAGGAATCGGGCAGAATTCCAGTTTATGGCCCGAAAACGCTTAAAACTCTGTAACGGTCATGGCAACGATGATGAATTTTTACTTAGGTCATTTTTGATGGGACGATAAAATTTTAGGTCGTCGAGGTCAGTGCGCTCGGGCCTATGCAGGAGGCCTGGGCTATAGCACACGAGAATTTGGGAATCAGGTAGAATTCTAGTTTTATGGCCCTAAAATATATAAAACGAGTAACAATCATGGCAAGGCGTTGAATATTGTTCCTTAGGTCATTTTATGATGGGCCGAAAAAATTTTCCATGCAGGAGACGTCGGTTATAGCAAATAAAAATCTGAAAATCGGGCGAAATTTGAGTTTTATGGCCATAACAAGCAAAAACGAAGTGACGGTTATTGTGATGTGGTGACTATTGTTTCTTAGGTTGTTTTTGATGGGCCGGAAAAATGTTAGGCTGTCAGGGTCCGGGAGTCCAGGCCTATGCAGGAGGCGTGGGCTATGGCAAATAAAAATCTAGAAATTAGACGAAATTCTTATTTTATGGCCCTAAAATGCTAGAAAATGATTAACGGTAAAAGAGAGACAATGACTATTGTTCCTTAGGTCATTTTTGATGGATTGAGTTTTTTAGGCTGTGCAGGTCTGGGCGTCCAGTCCCATTCAGGAGACGTGGGCTATGGCACCCAAAAATCTGGGAATGAAGCGGAATTCTAGTTTTATGGCCTTAAAATGCCAAAAAAGAACAATGGTCATGGCGAGGCAGTGAATATTGTTCTTTAGCTTGTTTATGATGGGACGACAAAATTAAAAGCGATCCGGGTCCAGGCGCCCATGCCCATGCAGGAGGCGAGGGCTATAGCACACGAAAATTTGAGAATCGGGTGGATTTCTAGCTTTATGGCCCTAAAACGCCAAAAAGTGATGAACGGTCATGGCGAGACAGTGACTATTGTTCCTTATGTCATTTGTGATGTATCGAAAAAAATTTAGGAGGTCCAGGTCCAGGCGCCCCGGGCCCATGCATGAGGCATGGGCACACGAAAATCTGGGAATCAGGCAAAATTCCAGTTTTATGGCCCTAACATGCTAAAAAGTGAGTAACGGTCATTGCGAGGCGGTGACTATTATTTCTTAGGTCGTTTTGGATGGGCCGAAAATTTTTAGGCGACTCGGGTCTGGGCGAATCGGTTGGAATTTCAGTTTATGGCTCTAAAATGCCGAAACACGAGTAACGGTCATGGTGAGGTGGTGACTATTCTTCCTTAGATCGTTTTTGATGGGTCGATAAAATTTAAGGTGATCCGGGTCCAGGCGCCCGGGCCCATGCAAAAGGCATGGGATATAGCATATAAAAATCTGGGAATAGGGAAATTCAAGTTTTATAGCCCTAAAACGCCAAAAACCGAGTAACGGTCATGGCGGGGCTAATGTTCCTTAGGTCATTTTTGATGTACTAGAAAAATATTTAGGCGGTCTGTGTCCGGGCACCCGTGCCCTTGCAGGAGGCTTGGGATGTAGCAAACGAAAATCTAGAAATATGGCGGAATTGTAGTTTTATGGCCCTAAAATACCAAAAATTGATTAACGGTCATGGAGAGGCAGTGACTATTATTCCTCAGGTCAATTTTGATAGGTCGAAATCTTTTTAGGCTATCCTGGACTAGAGGCCTGGGCCCATGCAGGAGACATGGGCTATAGCACACAAATATCCGGGAATCAGGCAGAATTCTAGTTTTATGACCTTAAAATGCCAAAAAATGAGTAGTGGTCATGGCGAGGCAGTGACTACTGTTCCTTAGGTCGTTTATGATGGGATGACAAAATTTGAAGTGATCTAGGTCCGGGAGACCATGCTCGCGCAGGAGGCGTGGGTATAGCACACGAACATTTGGAAATTAATTAGATTTTCAATTTTATAGCCCTAAAACGTCAAACACCGATGAATGGTCATGGCAAGGCAGTGACTATTGTTCCTTAGGTCAATTCTGATGGGCCAAAAAAGTTTTAGGCGGTCCGGTCGCCCAGGTCCATGTAAGAGGTGTGGGTTATAGCATAGAAAATCTAGGAATCAGGAAATTCTAGTTTTATGGCTCTAAAATGCCAAAAAACGAGTAACGGTCATGACGGGGGGGTGACTAGTGTTCATTAGGTCATTTTTGATGGTCGAAAACTATTTTAGGCGGTCCGGGTCCGGGCTCCTGGGGCCATGCGGGGGGCGTGGGCTTAACGGTCATGGCAAGGCAATGACTATTGTTCCTTCGGTCATTTTAATAGATCGAAATAATTTTAGGCGGTCCTGGTTCGGGAGACCAGGTTCATAAAGGAGACATGGGTTATAACACACGAAATTGAGGGAATCAGGCGGTATTCCAATTTTATATCCCTAAAATGCCAAAACACGAGCAACGGTCATGGAAAGGCGAAGACTATTATTCCTTAGGTCATTTTTTATGGGCAAAAAAAATTTTAGGCGACTCGGGTCTTGGCGCCCGGGCCCATGCCGGAGGCGTGTGCTATAGCACACGAAAATCTGGGAATAGGGCAGAATTCCAGTTTATGGCCCCAAAATGCCAAAAAACGACTAACAATCATGGCGACAAGGTGAGTATTGTTCCTTAGGTCATTTTTATGGGCCGACAAAATTTTAGGCGGTCCAGGTCTGGGCACCCGGGCCTATGTAGGAGGCATGGGATACAACGCACTAAAATTTGGGTATCGGGCGGAATTTCAATTTTATGGCCCTAAAACGCAAAATAATGAGTAACAGTCATGGCGAGACGGTGACTATTGTTCCTTAGATCATTTATGATGGGCCGAAAAATTTTTAGGCGATCCGAATCCTGGCCCCCATGCCCATGCAGGAGACATGGGCTATAGCACATGAAAATTTGGAAATCGGGAAGAGTTCCAGTTTAGGGCCCTAAAACGCCAAAAATTCTGTAACTTTCATGGCGGCGATGACGAATAGTTTTTCCTTGGGTCATTTTTGATGGGCCGACTAAATTTTAGGTCGTTCGGGTCCAGGCGCCCGGGGCCCTAAAAAGCAAAAAACAACGAGTGACGGTCATGACGATGTGGTAACTATTATTCCTCAGGTTGTTTTTGATGGGCCGAAATATTTTTAGGTGGTCCGGGTCCAGGCTCCCGGGCCAATGCAGGAGGTGTGGACTATAGGCGGTACGGATCTGGGCGCCCGGCCCCATGCCATAGGCGTGGGCTATAGCACATAAAAATCTGGATCGGGCGGAATTCCAGTTTATGGTCCTAAAATGCCAAAAAATGAGTAACGGTCATGGCGAGGCGCTGATGATTAAATCTTAGGTCATTTTTGATGGGCAGGTAAAATATTAGGTGATCCGGGTCCGGGGGCCTGGGCCCATACAGAAGGCAAAGGCTATAGCACACGAAAATTTGGGAATCGAAAAATTCCAGTTTTATGGCCCTAAAACGCCCAAAAATGAGTGATGGTAATGGCGGAGCTAGTGTTTCTCTTTGGTCGGGTCAAGGCGCTCGGGCCCAAGCAGGAGGTATGGGCTACAACACACAAAAGTTTGGGAATCGGGCGAAAGTCTAGTTTTATGGCCCTAAAATGCGAAACAATGAGTAACATTTAAGGCGATGCGGCGATTATTGCTGCTTACGTCATTTATGATGGGCCGAAAATATTTTAGGCGATCCGGGTCCGAGCGCCCATGCCCATACAGAAGGTGTGGGCTATAGCACACACAAATTAGGGAATCGGGCGAAATTCCAGTTCTGGTCCTAAAACGCAAAAAAACGAGTAACTATCATGGCGAGGTGATCACTATTGTTCCTTACGTCATTTTTATGGGCCAAAAAATATTTAGGCGGCCCGAGTCCAATTCTCGGGCTCATGCAGGAGACGGGTTACAACACATGAAAATCAAGGAATCGAGCGCAATTTTAGCTTTATTGCCCTAGAACGCCAAAAAATGAGTAACGATCATGGCAAGGCGGTGACTATTGTTCCTTAGGTCGTTGTTGATGTTCCGGAAAATGTTTAGGCGATACGGGTCCAAGAACCCCTGGGCCTATGCAGGAAGCGTGAGCTATATAACACACGAAAATCTGGGAATCGAGCGGAATTCCAGTTTTCTGGCTCTAAAATGCTAGAAAATGAGTAACGGTCATGGCGAGGCGGTGACAATTGTTCCTTAGGTCGTTTACGATAGGACGGATAATTATTAGGCGATCCGGGTCCAGGCGCCCATGCCCATGTAGGAGGTGTGGGCTATTACACACGAAAAACTTGAAATCATGCAGAATTTTAGTTTTATGGCCCTAAAACGCCAAAAACTAGTAATGGTCATGGTGAGGGGGTGACTATTATTTCTTAGATCAGTTTTGACCGGCCAGAAAAACTTTAGGTGGTCCAGGTCCGGGCGCCCGGGCCCATGTAGGAGATGGTTATAGCACATGAAAATCTGAGAATCAGGCGGAATTGCAATTTTATATCCCTAAAATGCCAAAACTGAATAACGGCCATGGCGAGGCGGTGACCATTGTTCCTTAGGCCATTTTTATGGGACGAAAAGTATTTAGGCGGTCGGGGTTCGGGCTCCTGGCCATGGCAAGAGGCGTGGGCTATAGCACACGAAAATCTAGGAATCAACCATAATTTCAATTTTATGGCCCTTAAACACCAAAACACGAGTAACAGTCATGGAGATGTAGTGACTATTGTTCCTTAGGTAATTTTTTATGGGTCAAAAAATAATTAGGCGATCCAGGTCCGGGCGCCCGGGTCCATAGAAGAATCATGGGCTATAACATACAAAAATCTGGGAATCGGACGAAAGTTTAGTTTTATGGCCCTAAAATGCCAAAACAAAGTTACATTTATTGTGAGGCAGTGACTATTGTTCCATAGGTCGTCTTTGATGGGGAGAAATGTTTTTTGGTAGTCTGGGTCCGGGCGCCTGGTCCTATGTAGGAGGCGTGGGTTATAGAACATGCAAATTAAGGAATCAGACGAAATTCCAGTTTTATGGCCCTAAAATGCCAAAAAACGAGTAACGGTCATGGAGATGCAGTGATTATTATTCCTTAAATCATTTTTGATGGGCCACAATAATTTTCGACGATCGGGTCCGGACGCCCAGGACCATGCAAGAGGCATGGGCTATAGCACACGAAAATCTAGGAATTTGGCAGAATTATAGTTTTATTGCCGTAAAGCACCAAAAACTGAGTAACGGACATGGCAAGGCAAAGATTATTGTTCCTTGAATCGTTTTTTATGGTCCAGAATAATTTTTGGCGATCCGGGTCCGGACACCCGTGACCACGCAGAAGGCGTGGGCTATAATACACGAAAATCTCTCAATTGGACAAAATTCCAGTTTTATGGCCCTAAAACGCAAACAATGAGTAACGATCATGAGAAGGCGGAGACTATTGTTCCTCAAGTTGTTTTTGATGGGCCAAAATAATTTTAGGCGGTCCGGGTCCGGATTCTCGAGCCCAAGCAGGTGGCATGGACTATAGTACATGAAAACCTAGAAATCGAGCGGAATTCTAGTTTTATGGCCCTAAAACGCCAAAAAACAATTAACGGTCATGGCGAATCAGTGACTATTATTCCTTATGTAATTTTTGATGGATCGAAAGAAATTTAAGCGGTCCGGATCCGGGCACCCGAGCCCATGCAGGAGGTGTTGGCTATAACACATGAAAATCTGGGAATCACACAGAATTATAATTTTTGGCACTAAAACACCAAAAGGCGAGTAACAGTCAATGCGAGGCGGAGACTATTATTTCTTAGGTCATTTTTTATATTCCAGAAAATTTTAAGGCGACACGGGTCTGGGCGCCCGGGCCCATGCCGGAGGCATGGGTATAACACATAAAAATCTGAAAATCGAGCGGAATTCTAGTTTATGGCCCTAAAATGCCACAAAACGAGTTACGGTCATGGCAAGGCTGTGACTATTGTTCCTTCGATCGTTTTTGATGGGCCTACAAAAGTTTAGACGACTCGGGTCCGGGCGCCCGGGCCCAAGCAGGAGGTATGGGCTACAACATACGAAAATTTAGGAATCGGATGGAATTCTAGTTGTATGGCCCTAAAACGCAAAAAATGAGTAACATGTAAGGCGATGCAGTGACTATTTTTCCTTA
Organism: Nicotiana otophora; assembly: GCA_000715115.1. Lineage (NCBI taxonomy): Eukaryota > Viridiplantae > Streptophyta > Magnoliopsida > Solanales > Solanaceae > Nicotiana > Nicotiana otophora. Next base: position 62,744 of record AWOL01S0018092.1, read on the forward strand.
GGTAATTTATGATGGGCCGGCAAAATGTTAGGCGATCCGGGTTCGGCCGCCTATGCCCATGCAGGAGGCGTGTGCTATAGCACACACAAATTAGGGAATCGGGCAGAATCCCAGTTATGGCCCTAAAATGCCAAAAAATGAGTAACAGGAAGCCTGGGTCCGGACGCTCGGGCCCATTCAGGAGATGGGCTACAACACACGAAAATCTTGGAATCGAGCAAAATTCTAGTTTTAATGCCCTTGAACGCCAAATAACGAGTAACGGTGATGGCGAGGCGGTGACTATTGTTCCTTAGGTCGTTGTTGATGTGCCGAAAATGTTTTAGGCGGTACGGATCTGGACACCCCTGGGCCCATGCAGGAAACGTGGGCTATAACACACGAAAATCTGGGAATCTAGCGGAATTCATGTTTTAAGGCCATAAAATGTCAAACAATGAGTAACGGTCATGGCGAGGCGGTTAATATTGTTTCTTAGATTGTTTTTGAGCGTGCTAAGTTTTAGACGATCCGGGTCCGGTGGCCCGGGCCCTTGTAGAAGGCGTGGGCTATAGCACACGAAAATCTAGGAATCGGGCGGTGTTCAAGTTTTATGGACATAAAACGCTAAAAAATGAGTAACGATCATGGCAAGGCGGTGACTATTGTTCCTTTGGTCATTTTTGATTCTCCGGACACATTTTAGTCGGTCCGGGTCCAGTGACCCATGAAGAAGGCGTGGGCAATAACATACGAAAATTCTGAAATCGGGCGCAATTCTAGTTTAATGGCCCTAAAATGCCAAAAGGCGAGTAACGGTCATGGTAAGACGGTGACTATTGTTCCTTAAGTTATTTTGGATGGTCCGGCAAAAGTTTAGGCAGTCCGGATCCAGTGGCTCGGGCCCATGCAGAAGGCATGGGCCATAGCACACGATAATTTGGGAATCTGGCGAAATTTAAATTTATGACCATAAAACGCCAAAATATGAGTATTGGTCATGGAGAGGTGGTTACTATTGTTTCTTAGGTTATTTTGGATGGTCCGACAAAATTTTAGGCGGTTCGGGTCCAGTAGCCCAGGCCCATGTAGAAGGCGTGTGCTATAGCACAAAAAAATCTAGGAATCGGCCGAAATTCCAGTTTTACAGCCGTAAAACGCCAAAATATGAGTAACGGTCATGTCGAGCCGGTTACTATTGTTCCTTAGGTCATGAGTAACGGTCATAGTGTGGGCTATAGAGCACAAAAATCTATAAATCGGGCAAAATTCAAATGTGATGCCCATAAAATGCAAAACATGAGTAACGGTCATGGCAAGGTGGAGGCTATTGTTTCATAGGTCGTATTTGATGGTCCGGCGAAATTTTAGGGGGTCTGGTGGCCCGAGCCCATGTAGAAGGAGTAGGCTATATAGCATACGCAAATATGAGAATCGGAAAAACTTCTAGTTTTATGGCCCTAAAACATCAAATAATGAGAAACGGTCATGGTGAGGCGGTGACTATTATTCCTCAGACGGTTTTTGATTCTCCAACAAAATTTTAGTGGTCTGGTTCCGGTGGCCCAGGCCCATGCAGAAGGCGCGGGAAATAGCATACGAAAATCTAGGTCTATTGTTCCTTAGGTCGTTTTACGGCCTTAAAATGCCAAAACAGAGTAACGGTCATGGAGAGGCAGTGATTATTGTTCTTTAGGTCATTTTTGATTGGCCGTCAATTAAAGACAGTCCGGGTCCGGGCGCCCAGGCCCATGCAAGAAGCGTGGCCTATAACACAAGAAAATGTTGGAATCTGGCGGAATTATAGTTTTATGGCCCTAAAGCGCCAGAAAATGAGTAACAGTCATGGCGAGGCGATGACTATTGTTCCTTAGATGGTTTGTGATGGGCCTATAAAAATTTAGATGAAGGAGGCGTCGGCTATATAGCATACGAAAATCTGGGAATCAGGTAGAATTTCAGTTTTGTGTCCCTAAAACGGTAAAAACGAGTAACGATCATGGGGCGACGGTGACTATTGTTCCTAAGGTTATTTTTGATGTGCATCAGAAGACGTGGGCTATAACACACAAAAATTTGGGAATTGGGCGGTGTTCCATTTTTATGGCCCTAAAACGCCAAAACATGAGTAATGATCATGGCGAGGCAATGACTATTGTTTCTAATGTCGTTTTTGATGGTCCGCCAAAATTTTAGTCGGTCTAGGTCTGATGGCCCGGGTCCATAAAGAAGACGTGGGTTGTAGAACACGCAAATCAAGAAATTGAGCGGAATTCAAGTTTTATGGACCAAAAATGCCAAAAGGCGAGTAATGGTCATGGTGAGGAGGTGACTATTGTTCCTTAGGTCATTTTGGATGGTCTGAAAATTTTTTTGAGACAGTCCGAATCTGGTGGCCTGGACCCATGCAGAAGCCGTGGGCTATATATCACACGAAATCTGAGAATCTGACTAAATTCCAGTTTTATGGTTCTAAAACACCAAAATATGAGTAGAGATCATGGCGAGATGTGAATTTTGTTCCTTAGGTCATTTTTGATGGTCCGGCAAAATTATAGCGGTCTAGATCCAGTGGCCAGGGCCCATGCAGAAAGCGTGTGCTATAGCACACAAATATCTAGGAATCGGCCGGAATTCCAGGTTTATCGCCCTAAAATGCCAAACAATGAGTAACAGATATTTCGAGCTGGTTATTGTTATTTCTTAGGTTATTTTTTATGGTCCGGCAAAATTTTAGGCAGACGGGGTCCTGTGGCCCGGGCCCATGTAGAAGACGTGGGCAATAGCATAAGAAAAATTAGGAATCAGAGGGAACTCCAGTTTATGGCCCTAAAACGCCAAACAACGAGTAATGATCATGGCAAGGCGGTGAATATTATTACTTTGGACATTTTTATTGGGCCTATAAAATTTTAGACGATCCAGGTCGGTGGCCCGGGCCCATGTAGAAGGCGTGGGCTATAGAACACAACAATATGGGAATCAGGCGGTGTTCTTTTATGGTCCAAAAATGCCAAAACATGAGTAAAGGTCATGGCAAGGTGCTGAATATTGTTTCTTAGGTCATTTTTGATGGTCCGGCAAAATGTTAGTCGGTCCGGATCCGGTGGCTCGAGTCCATGAAGAAGGCGTGGGCTATATAGCACATGAAAGTTTAGAAATCAGGCAAAACTCTAGTTTTATGGTCCAAAATGCCAAAAACGCGAGTAACGATCATGGTAAGGCGGTGACTATTGTTCCTTAGGTCATTTTTGATGGTCCAGCAAAATTTTAGGCCGTCCGGGCCTGTGGCCTGGACCCGTGCAGAAGGCGTGGGCTACAACACTTGAAAATCTGGGAATCAGATTGAATTCCAGTTTTATGGCCCTAACACCAAAAAATGAGTAGCGATCATGACGAGGCGGTGACTATTGTTCCTTAGGTCCTCTTTGATGGTCAGGCAAATCTTTAGTCTGGTGGCCAGGGACCATGCAGAAGGCGTGGGCTATAGCACACGAAAATCTGGGAATCAGACGAAATTCTAATTTATGGCCCTAAAACGCCAAAAACCGATTTAAAGTCATGGTGAGGTGGTTACTATTGTTCCGTAGGTCATTTTTGATGGTCTGGCAAAATTTTAGGCAGTTCGGGTCCGGTGGCCCGGGCCTATGCAGAAGTTGTGGGTGAATTACAGTTTTATGGCCCTAAAATTCCAAAAATGAGTAATTATCACGGCGAGGCAGTGACTATTGTTCCTTAGGTCATTTTTGATGTCCGGTAAAATTTTAGGCGGTCCAGGTCCGGTGGCTCAGGCTTATGCAGAAAGCGTGGGCTATAGAGCACGAAAATCTATAAATCGGGCGAAATTCCAATTTGATAGCCATAAAATGAAAAAATGAGTAACGTTCATGGCGAGGTGGCGTCTATTGTTCCGTATGTCACTTTTGATGGTCAGGCAAAACTTTAGGGGGTCCAGTGGCCCGAGCCCATGTAGAAGGCGTGGGCTATAACACACAAAAATTTGAGAATCGGGCAAAATTCTAGTTTTATGGCCCTAAAACATCAAAAATGAGGAACGTGCATGGTGAGGCGGTGACTATTGTTTCTCAGACGACTTTTGATACTCAGGCAAAATTTTAGTGGTCCGGGTCCGGTGGCCTGAGCCCATGCAGAAGGCGCGGGTAATAGCACACGAAAATCTCAGAATCAGGTAAATTTCCAGTTTTATGACCCTAAAACACTAAAAATGAGTAACGGTCATGGATAGGCAGTGACTATTGTTCATTAGGTCATTTCTGACTAGCCGGAAAAATTAAAGACGGTCCGGGTGCGGGCGCCTAGGCCCATGCAAGAGGTGTGGGCTATAACACACAAATATCTGGGAATCAGGCGGAATTATAGTTTTATGGCCCTAAAGCGCCAAAATACAAGTAACGGTCATGGCGAGGCGGTGACTATTGTTCTTTTGATCGTTTGTGATGGGCCTACAAAATTTTAGACGACTCAGGTCCGGGCGCCCAGGTCCATTAAGGAGGCGTGGGCTATATAGCACACGAAAATCTAGGAATCGGGTAGAATTCAAGTATTATTGCCCTAAAATACTAGAAAACGAGTAACGGTATTGGAGAGCCGGTGACTATTGTTCTTTAGGTCGTGTTTTTGGGGCCATCAAAAGTTTAGGCGTCCGAATCCGGGTGTCCGGGCCTATGCAAGAGGCGGGGGCTGTAACACACGAAAATTTGGGAATCAGGCAAAATTCCAGTTTTATAGCTCTAAAACGCCAAAACACGAGAAACGGTCATGGAGAGCCGGTGATTATTGTTCCTTAGGTCATGTTTTAAAGGCCGGAAAAATTTTAGGCATCCGGGACCGGGCGCCCGAGCCCATGCAAGATGGGTGGGATATAACATGAAAATTTGGGAATAAGGCAAAATTATAGTTTTATGGCCCTAAAGCGCAAAACAATAAATAACGGTCATGGCGAGGTGGTGACTATTGTTCCTTAGGCGTTTGTGATGTCCGAAAAAATTTTAGACGATCCGGGTCTAGGCGTCCGGGATCATGTAGAAGGCGTGGGCATGAATATCTAGGAATCGGGCGGAGTTCCAGTTTTATGGCCCTAAAATGCCAAAAACTGAGTAAAGCTCATGGCGAGGTGGTGACTATTGTTCCTTAGGTCGTTTTAGATAGTCCGACAAAATTGTAGGCGGTTCTAGGTTCGGTGACCCGGGGCCATATAGAATGTATGGGATATAGCACACAAAAATCTATGAATCTGGCGGAATTCCTATTTTATGGCCCACAAATACCAAAAATCAAGTAACGGTCATGGTGACGCGGTAACTATTGTTCCTTAGGTCAGTTTTTATGGTCCGAAAATTTTAGCTCGGGCCATGCAGAAGGCATGAAAATCTGGGAATTGGGCGAATCTTCAATTTTATGGCTCTAAAATGCAAAAGAATGAGGAATGGTCGGGGTGAGGCGGTCACTATTGTTCCTTAGGATGTTTTTGATGGTCTAGATAAATTTTAGGCGGTCCGGGCCCATGCACAAGGCGTGGGCTACAACACACGATAATTAGGTAATCTGGCAGAATTCCAGTTTTATGGTCTTAAACGCCAAACAACGAGGAACAATCATGGCGTGACATTGACTATTGTTCCTTAGGTTGTTTTTAATTTCCAACAAAATTTTAGGCTGACCAGGTAAAGTGGCCCGGGACTAGGGGTGTTCAAAACCAAACCGAAACCGAAAACCGAACTGAAACCGAAGCTTAATGGCTTATTGGTATCGGTTTAACGGTTTAACGGACGGGGAACAGATTGAATTTGTTTTATTAACGGCTTATCGGTTTGGGGGCGGATTATTCAATTTTCTTAACGGATAATCCGTTAACCCGTTAAGAATATATAT